>JAPKLW010000013.1:1370037-1381928 GCA_026898455.1 Plectranthus barbatus
ATGCATCCTCTCTCAATTCAACATCCAATAGAAGTTTAGCTCATCATTTCCATCAATTGTGCAATTACAAAGTAGAAATTGTTGAAAATCATTACAATTGAGAATAGAAAGAAGATTCTTCCCTAATTTGGTCTTGTGTCTTGATCTACCAAGCTTGATCCTTCAAATTTCCTCCAAGGAATGAGATTGAAGCTCCTTGGTTGTAGATGAGAAGAATGGTAGTTACGATCGTGAGAGAGAATTCTAACTTCTAAAAATGAAATATGGCCCAAAAAGTTCTATCTAATCTCAATTCTCCCCCTTTTATAGACAAGAAAAATGACCCTCGGATCGCCCGGTCGAAGAATGGCTCGCCCGGTCGAAGTTAAAAACCGCCAAAAATGCTGAGAAATAGGAATGCTCGCCCGGTCCAAACCGCGCTCGGCCGAGCCTTCCTTGAACCATGGCTCGGCCGAGCCTGCTACCGCGCGGTCGATCAAACCCTCTGAACCACGGCTCGGCCGAGCCTGCCCACGCTCGGCCGAGCGAGCTCTCTGAAATGCAGCTCGGCCGAGCCTGCACAAGCTCGGGCGAGCGACACCTCAAAACCTCCAACTTCGTGCGATTTTCCACCGAAACTCCACCGAAAATGCTCGATTATGCTCAAAACTGAACCTACACACATGAAACTCACAAAACACGAAAACCAACCCAAAACACAACCAATCATGAAGAAAAACCTATGATACGGGCGTAAAATAACCAAAACAAGCACACAAACACACCAAAATATAGGTCAATTTACGCACGTATCAAGCTCTCCAGAGAGCACCTCGTTAAGTCGAAGGGGCTATTATTGAGGGTAAAAAAATAAGTGGCCCAACTAGAGGTCCAAGTATGCGGCCCATAAATTATTTTGCAGGAAAATAAGCTGTTTGGACCGGATATGATGGCCCAAAGAAAAAAATCTGAATAGAAGAGCAATTCATCCTAACCAACTCGATTGGAAGCAGTTCAATTCATCCAGAAAGGAGTCTGAATGAGAGAGCAGTTCGATTTAATCAGTTTGCATAAAGCAGCTCAAAGTAGTTCATGTTGAGTTACTCCCTCGGCGGTTTCGACTCAGGGTATTAAATGAAGAAGTGTAACGGTTCGAACGTTACAACCCATGTAATTAAGTGGTTCGACCGTTACGGGTCACGAGGATTAATGAGCATTTAATAATAATATTTTAATTATAAATAGGTTGTTATATTAGTGGGAGTGGGGGGAGTGAAGATGCTGGAGGTGCATAGCTCTCTCTTTTTGGATTATTTTTGACATACAACTTTACACGAGCTTGTTCACCCTCATTGTGTAATTGATAATTTCTTTGTTTTAACACAAATCCATGGGCTTCATTTTTTCAAACCTCTACATATACAATTCCAACACAAGCTGTGTAGGTGCATTACATTTTTAGCTTATATAGATTTTGTGCTTGTTTGTGTCTGCCCAACTTAGACTTGAGATTTAATCACGATGAACTTATGATGCTTGAACTTTTCTAAGTCGGTGATAGGGCGGATTGTTGAGATTAAGGCATGTTGAGATTGAACTTTTGAATTTCTTTAGGTTTGTGTGTGTTAATACTTTAGACTAGATGAAAAGTCGTGAGAATTGAGTCATGATATTGTCATATATTTTTTAGAGAGTGGCGAGATTGAAGGTGAAACAACTAGAACTTGCATCCTTTGTCTATCTATTTGAACATGAGCTTTTGACTAGAAGATTATATTAGGCCATCGTGTCCTAGTTCCTACATTGCACATTGAAGTATAAGGTGTTTATAATTAGTCATTTACATTTTGTTCCATTATTTCCCATGATTGAGCTTATTTTGGAGAGTTCGTTTGATGTATGATTAGGATAAGTTTTGGGGACGAGAGAATAGAGGGTGAATGTGGGTGTTGTGAGGGTTGGGTTGGGAATGTATTCAGATTTGTATCCCAAATGAAAGGTATGAAAGAAAAAGAAAATAAAAATGAGAAAATCATGAGTGGAGAGATGAGAGGAACAACTCAAAAGAAAAAATAACACCTACAAACGAATTGGCACCTAAAAAAAATCTTGTGTGCTTGAGAAGAAAACATGCAAAATATATGGAGAAAAAAGAAAGAAAGAAATGAAATTAGAAAATGATTTGGGATTGGTTGATTGAAGGGTCAAATGTTGGGGGTTAAGGGTGTTTGAAGAAGGTTAGCACTTTTGCACAAAACAACCAACTGAGTCAACCACGTTATCACTAAAAATAAGACCTTCTTGATTCTAAAACAACCAACTGTTTTTTCAACCACGTTTGATTTGTATTCTCTTGGTTTTGATGATTGAGAGCTAATCCATCATGTTGTGGTTGTTGATGATCAATTGCTTACTTGTTTCCATGTTTATGTCTATGTTTAGTTGTTACATTGTTTAGTTCATTTATATTCATTGCCTAGATAGTTAAACTATCAACTTTTGATCATACTTGGATATCGTGGGTTGAAGTAGTAGCAAGTACATGATTAGTGGGCCAAGTGAGTTAACGAATTTGATAAATTTTATTCTTGTGAGGAGTTTGTTTGTGTGAAAATAAATTAAACATCAATTTCTCACTCAATACAGATTTGAGAAAATAAATATACCAAGATGATCTACTTGTAGCGTAGATCGATTCTATAATATTAAATTTTGATAAAAGAAATTAAATATTTAATCACAAGAATTTACTCAAAGAGCCCTAATTCCTACATGTTAATGATAAGATAGTGGATGAGTTTAATCATTGTTATCATTGAGCATGGATATTTTATCAACTTCCTAAAGAGTGCTGAAAACAGTAATAACTATTTTTTCAAAATATCCCGGTATCTATACCTTCTCTCCATTCAATATAATAAGGTAATCTTTCAAGTATCCTACTTATGTATTACCAAATGCAAATCGTCTAGCCTTCATGCTGGTTTTTTTACTACTGGAGAAGTGTTGAACAACTTCCTAATGTAGTTTATCAAATAAAGGGATTGAATTCTTTGGCAAATGCATGAACTATTATTCAGGCCCTACCAAGCATGTCCTGAAGCCCTTACACATGCAGGCTTATTTTTCAATATTTCTCATAGCAGTAGTCTGTATTTTCAACTCATAGAGAGTGATAAGATCATGTGGGTCGATCGATCTATCATAAGTTGTAATGCATGGAACAACGAAGTTGCACGGTAAAACTTAAAAACACCTTTGAGATTTATTTGGTAAAAGGAATATCTTCGTACCTTTCTCACACTATCTCTTGTACAATACTAAAAATGCTTGACATCTGGGAGAAGGCTTTTTCATTATAATTGCTATCTCTTGCTCTAAAATTTTTATGGTGTTTTTTCTTTCTCAAAGCTTTCATCCTTAATTGATCTTTCCAACCGATCATTTCTGACTTTTAAAATATTTAGATTCTTCTCCATAGGTATTTATTTTGACTTATCCTATTGGATCCTACCTTGAAGTACTTAGAACTCTGAGCAGTTCATTAGGTCAGTTCCTCCTATAAGGCAACAATTTCCTTCTTGTTTTCCTCTCCAATTTTTCGCATTTTGATTTGTCAATTGCTGAAAGACAACTTCGAGTGTTACCAATTAGTTTTGAGCCCTCTCGTTTGTTTGTTGGGTGCACCAGCGATCGTGATTGTGTTGTTACATAGTTCGTCCATCAATCTTTCTTCTGTGGGGGCAAAATTATTGTGGGTGATTTATTGTTTAGGATAAGGACGTAAGGGGGTAACAAAAAACAACCGTTCGAATGCAAATGAATTACATTAATTTATGAATGTATAAAATATCGCTAAAAACACTGAATTCTGATAGTCAAGATTAGACAAGCCTATTTTTATACAAACATTTACGTTAATAGAATGAGAAACAACGCTAAAAACAAGAGATTCTGAACTAAATATACCTTATTCGATATATTTGCTCATCTCATTAAACTCCTTCGTTCGTAACCTTACCTTTGTTCATATATTTTATCCTTCATTTAAGTGTCTTAAGTAGCAATATATGTTCGAGTTTTTTCCTTTGTGCCAATGGCTAGTTCCTAGTTGGCTTTGGATTTTATTACTTTTACCTATAACAGTTTATATGAAATTAGAAAAGATATACCTATTTTCTATTATATCTGCTTACCCTTTTATTCTATAAGAATAAACTAGTTTTACACCTGCACGTTTGTGCGAATGAAATAAATAATATCTTATATTATAATATAATTACTAATATTATATTTTTAAATATAATTTTTTTTAAACTTCATTTGTTCATAAAATAAAATTACTCTTATTATTTAAATATTTAAACACAACAAATAAAACAAAAGGTGAAAATATAATATTTTAAAGAAAAAGTAATAAAAATAATTTTATTGAGATTTATTATTTTTTTTATTGAGGAAAGCTGATAAAAATAATTTTAGTATGTTAGTGAAAAAAAGTTTAATACTTTTTAAAATAATTATTTGAAAAATATAAATAGATTTTTTATGGGGACGATTACACTATTCTATTTTAATATATTGATAGATTTACTGCTTTTAAAGATTTTATTTGCTCGACAGTTTTCTTTGTAGCTTTCTTTAAAGCTAATATGTGTAGATTTTTTTTTTTTGAAATGAGCTTAACTTAAATACAATTCTTTGGACCGATATTTGAATTTTATTAATTTTTTATTCAAATGTTTATGTTTTTTTTTATTTGGTTAAATTATAAATATTAGACAAGTATTTGTCAGCATGTTTAGAATAAGATTTTTGAAATGAGTTTAGAGTTTACTTTTATTATAATAAAATTTATATAGCCATGTAATATTTTTGGGTTGTACGACAGTTTTCTTTGTGTAATAGATAATTTTTCATGTTTAGACTTTGAAATAATTTTGACTTGTAATTCTTTGAGCACATATTTGAATTTTATTAATTATTCAAATGTTTACGTCTCTTTTTTAAAAATAAAAATAAAAAATTAGGTTGAATTATAAGTTTTGGGCAGTTTTTTGTGCTTAAAATAAAATTTATGAATGGAGTTTTAATTATAGAGATAATCTTTGTGTAAAAACTAAAAATTTAATATACATTTGTTAATAGTGGGATTTGAACCCAGACAATTTGGACCAAAAACCTTAAATTTGCCATCTCAAACCAACTCAACTATATTTATATTTGATATAATTTATAATAATAATATTTTTAATACACATATGAATGTTTTTTTTATATTTTTTGGCGGGAATAATTATTTCCACACTTGATAGAAAGAGGGAGAAGTGGGGCGTGTGGGTCGCACGTGACTAATTTTCAAACATCCCACATAAGAAATCCGCATTTCAAACTGCCGTTGTCGCGTTGGTGTCCCAACTCTAGGGGTGAGCAAAACCGAATCGAAAACCGAACAAAACCGTAAACCGGCGGTTTTGGTTCGGTTCGGTTTGGTTTATATATTAATTTCGGTGCGGTTCGGTTTAGATTTTTTGAAACTGCTAAAATTCGGTTCGGTTCAGTTTTAATCAAAATATGGCGGTTCGGTTCGGTTTGGGCGGTTTGGTTCGGTTCGGTTCGGGCGGTTTGGATATGAATTTGTAGATTTGAACTTAGATTTGAATTGTTATTTATGAACTTGTGTATTTGGATTTATGAGTTAGACTTGTTTGTTGAACTTGTGGGATTGTATTTGGTGTATTTGGACTTTTAATGAATGTTGGAACATGAAAATGTATGTTTTAATTCAAGCATTTTAAAAAATATGTGGAAAAAGTTCGGTTTAAACCGAAGCCGTGCGGTTCGGTGCGGTTTGGTTCGGTTAGGTGCAAACCGCCAAACCAAACTGAAACCACCCATTCGGTTCAGTGCGGTTTACATAATCCTAGCAGTTCAGTTCGGTTTAATTTTTTAAGATTTGCGGTTTGACGGTTTGGACGGTTCGGTTCGATTTTCAGACCGAACCGACCTATGCTCACCCCTACCCAACTCCACTCAAATTAATTTATAATACTTTATTATACAATTCTCAAACTCCACCTGGAAATCGATTCTGCCAAAAACAAATCCTTCGGTTGAAGCAAATAAATGCAGTAAATCCCTGCCACACACACTCAATTTCAAGAATCACTCTCACAACTCTTCTTCAATTGAACTGTCAGATACTGCACCAACAAGTTCTAGTTTAACTACAAGTCTACAACAAAGCATACCCTTTCCATTTTCAGTCGTGTAACAGATTAAAACTAATCTGTCGCCAAAACCTTCCATCTAATTGTATTGTACGAGTTACGACCAGGTAAGTAGAGCTTGAAAACGGCGTCTCCTCTTTTCTGGTTACTAGTTTTATTTAAAGAATGATAATTCATTGCTTCATCAATTTGATGTCGTGGGCTTAGGGATTTTATTCTTTCCGTTTTGGAAAAAAATAATTAAATATTTCTTGATTGATTTTTTAGGCTGGAGATTGTAATTAAGCAGGGGAAGAGATAGTAAAGATGCAGCAGCCGGGGTCAATGTTTCCTGTCATGCCGTCGTTTCCACCTACTAACATCACCACCGAGCAGATTCAGAAGGTTATTTTATCTACTCCTTTTGGTCCCCAATTTTATGGCACTTTTCTGAATTCGATAAGGTTTTATCTGATAAAGATTGGATGTTTTTTTAAATTTCTTTTGGGTGATTATATTTGTAAGCTTTAAGCTTTTCTGGACCATTCTACTTAACTTTTATTAATTTATTTTTTAATCTGAGTTAGAACAAGGAGTTATGGTGAAAATTTGCTGCAGTATGATCAATAATGTGGGAGACCTTGGCATAGAAAAACTTCAAACACCTGGTGAAGAATTTTTGAGATTTTGGCTGCCATCTGTTTAAAACTATGGTTTTCAGATTAGTTACTACAACAATATAATTTTTAGCACTTCAGCGCTAATATGCTTTACTTGGATTGGTCCTGGAAAGTGGTTTGCAGTTTCCTAATTGTGTATGTACCAGGCTTGGCATGGTAAGAAATCCTAGTACACTAAATTCTTTGAATTTACATAGTTGGAAAAGTTCTGTTGAAATTATGTATCGGCCAGAGTTTATATTATTCAGAAGTAAAGTAAAATTGGTTGGAGATGACCCCCATAATATATTATCTCGCTGCTATGGTTTAAGAGAATTTAAACAGCATATGCGTGGCTTTTTTGGCTGTAATTTTGGTAAATATCATGCATGAATGTGTAGGCTAATGTTTAAAGGGATCTTGTTAGCTTGATAGAAGCCTTTTAGTCCAAAAATAGAAAGAAGATGCTGTTTCAAGTTTGTAAAAGTTGAGCCAGAAATGTCGACAAAATTTACCGTATACGAGTAAGCTATTAGCAGAATATGTTTAGAAGACAGTCAACGTGAGGTAAGTAACCAGTGGGACGGATATGAATCTTTTAAATGAAAATGTATGTGGGAAATACATCTCCATATGACTGAGAAACTAGAAAATAATTCAAAATGCGTTTCATTTCTTTTACAATCATAGAATGCAACAAATTCCTCGAACATATGTTTTTTCAATGCAAATCATACTTTCTTGCTTTTTCTGAAAGATTACATGTGATCGATGTCATGTTATGTCCTCAATTAGGATATTTGTTGTGGTGCAATAATTTGCCATGATGTCATCATATACACTTTCCAAGATCATTCACAACTAATGCAGCTTGAAATCTTACTATGTCGTAACTGGCCTCATGGTTGTCAAAGAAATTTTTATAAATGCATGCCATCAAATGCTGCTAAGCAAATAGCACCAAATAGGGATGCCCCTGCTTTATAATTTTATCATTTTCTTGAATTTTTTTTTTTTTGAATTATGGTGTGGTGCTGAGAAGCCATATTCATTCACTACAAGGAGAGTTCATTTTATGTGTGTTGATTTAACCCACATAAATTGCAATCTAGTTTAGCAATCCAGTGAACATGTGGCAAGTGAATGAGCTGAATTCTCTCTAGTGGCTATCCTGCAGGATGCATGTTAATGGTGTGTGTTTATTGTTCTTTATTCTTTCTATTTCTTTTTATTTTTCGTATTTTCTGGAATTTCCCTCATGCACTAACTACTGTTACTACCTCATTGTCATATGGTATGAATCATCAAATTCTCATCATATGTGTTTTTATTGTATTATTTTACGGTCAATCTTCGAATAATTCACATTCTGATATATAACCTTGTTCACAACTCATGATGCAGTACCTAGATGAAAACAAGAAATTGATATTGGCTATTCTGGATAATCAAAATCTCGGCAAACTTGCAGAATGCGCCCAGTAAGTTATGCTACTTTCATGTTATGTATTATGCTTGTCATTGATTCGCTTATTCTGAAGAAGTTACTTGAACTTAAATGCCAGAATGAAATGTATTCAAGAACTAGTCACTCATATGATTAGTTTGTACATATTTTCTGTTGTAGATAGTTTTATCAGTTTCGGCATCAAAATATTTACTGATAATGTAATAATTCTTGGAAAACATTTTTGGTGTGATTTTGGGTGCTACTAATATAGCTTGGAGTTTGACAATTTCTCTAGTGATATTGTTGTGGATGATCTCTTGTTTGAGATTTAACTTTGTAAATGCTATTTGGTTTGGCCGTGTTAATGAAACATATTGAACAAAAACATAGGTGGAGGATCTTTATATGTTGTGTTATTAATCATCAATCCTATGCACTTATTTGTGGAGGATCTTTATATGCTGTGTTATTAATCATCAAGCCTATGCGCTTATTTATACGAGTACGGAATATAAAATCTAAAAAATATCATAAACATGTATCAACATAATATAGTGATCAAGTCCTAAAATTAAATTTTGTGCTAAATATGAATGAATATCAACGATTGGATTCATAGCATCAATGATTGAGATTAAAGCATCAAATATTAAAAAATTAAGCATAATTTTCGTTTGTACTTAATTGCTTTATAATCATGCTTCACCAATTAAGCACGATTTATAAAGCAATTAAGCATGAAATCTGTGAAAATTTTTTAATCTCAACCATTGATTTAGATGAATGATGTAAATTCATTCCTATTTAGCACAAACTAACCTTTAGCATGAGATGGACTCCCTATAAACATATGTTTAACACTCCCCCACAAGTTGTAGCATAGATGCTAACTATGCCAAACTCGTTACAAAGATAATCCACTTAAAAGAAAGCTATTAGAACGCAACTGATAACACGAGTTAATCCAATCTTCATACTTTACCAAAAGCGAACTCAAGCTAAAAATAAGTCCAAAAACATAATTCAACATCAATTAGTAAACTAGTGAAATAGTATATAATTTTATTTTTTTATTTACTAATATTTATATATTTGAAATGTTAAAAATAAAAAAATAAATTTACGAATTAATTATTGCCTAGGCGCTAGACGGTATCCAAGCATCCGACTAGTGCCTTCTGCCTACCGAGTTTTACAATCATGATTATGGGAGAGGACTGAGTAGTTCCATGGAAAATTGTGAAAGCTAGGGCCTGCCAAGAGCCAAGATCCAGTATTTTTGAGAATGGGGCTCTCGTTAAAGGACATACGGAATCAAGCTCCACATAAAGGACATGTGGAACCAGGGAGCCAGAGGGTTGCATCATGCATGAAACTATTTTATTTTCATTTTTTGTTTAAAGACTTGTTTCATATATTGTTGGTTCGTACCCTTTTGATTGGGAGTGATCAGGTACCAGGCTCAACTTCAAAAGAACCTGATGTATTTGGCCGCCATTGCTGATGCCCAACCTCAAACACCAGCAATGCCT
The DNA here is from genome assembly GCA_026898455.1 of Plectranthus barbatus. Lineage (NCBI taxonomy): Eukaryota > Viridiplantae > Streptophyta > Magnoliopsida > Lamiales > Lamiaceae > Plectranthus > Plectranthus barbatus. The sequence continues at coordinate 1,379,867 of JAPKLW010000013.1, forward strand.
CCTAGCCAGGTAGGTATCTGATGATAAGGTGTTGGTTCAACGGCAGAATTGCTTATGTTCTTTGCTCATAACTATACTTGCTCGAAAGTGCAGATGAATCCCCATACTGCGATGCACCAAGCAGGGTTTTACATGCAGCCTCCTCAGGCTGCAGCCATGGCTCCGCAGTCAGGTATGTTCCAGCCGAGGGCACCTTTCAGCAGTCCACACCCATTGCAAGATCCTCCGCAGCATCCAAATAACCTAGGGCAATTGACCTTGAGGTCTAACAACAGCATGAATAATGACGCCAATCTTGGAGGGGCCGGCAGTAGTATTCCCTCTTCAAATGATCTTCGTGGAGGAAGCAAGCAAGATAAACCTGATAATCGGGGCACAGGTGGTTCAGATGCAACTGTTGGTGGTGCGGAGGAAGCAAAGTGAATGGGGTGACAGAATGTGCAGAACTTAGTACCTTTCTTCAACTAGAGACCGACCGAATGATTTTCATTTGTAGGTGAAGAAAACTTGTGTTGTAGCTCCAATGCCTTTGTTTTGGCTTTTATAATGCCTTCTTTGAATTAGTAATTTACACGAGTTGTGGTATATTCAGGGACAACCACTCATATACAATTGCAAATTTAAGTTTTAACTTTTAAAGTAAAGGAGAATTATCGATTAAAGATTTAAAAGATAGTTTAGTTGTCGATTAAGATTCACAAGATGAATTCTTAAATCAAAAAATGAAAGACCATACAATTCTTAATTTAGGATCTGACAATTCTTAATCTAGGATTTGAATTTTCAATTTAGGTTCTAAATTGGGAATTGTATAATTTTCCCGGTCTTGAATTGATCGTGATCTTTAAGGTATTGAATAAAAAATTGTTTTTTAGATTCGATAATTAATTTAGGGTAATTTTAAATACAGCCACATTTTTGCTCAATATAGTCATTTTAAATATAATTTTACAATTTTATCCTTAAAATTCCATAATTTAAAATTTCAATTAAAAAATTAAACTCACATCAACATCTCATTCTCCTGAACAGAAATCAAAACCAAAAAATTAAATATCGATTTCAATCTGCATCCCAAGACTTGTAATGCTATCTAAAGCTCTTATTTTTATAATTTTGATACACATTGATGATGAGACCATCAGAATGATCACTCTTCGCCGCTAACAATTTATCCAACGACTGTAAATTCGCAATACGCTGCCCATGTATGTGCCGCCGCCTCCTGCCCAAACTTCGCCTTGTTCCCACATGCCTCCTCCTTCAAAATTTATAATCAGCCGTCTCCTTATTCTCATCACCAATGCCCCCTCTAGGCCTGCCGCCAAACGCACACTACCATCCCTCAACTTATAGATGTGCTTCTTGTTGGAGAATAACATTACAATTCATATAGTTGTGTTGAATGCTTCTCGCAGGCATTGGTGTAGATGGTGAAAGATTATTCAAAACTTCCAAAAATTTGATTGTTGTTTCAAAGGTGTGGAGATGTGGTTGAGGGCCCGATGCTACGATTATTAGTTCTACTTCTTATCTTTTCAATTGAAATTTTATTTTTGAGGCTATAAGGATAGAATTGTAATATATTTTTAGAGTGGCTATGTTAAGTAAAAATGTGGCTGCATTTAAAATTACCCTTAATTTATGATGATTTTAAACACAACCACAAAATTCTACATCATAGCCCCTTATTGAGTTTATATATATATATTATGTGCATGAGTCTATATTAGGTGGTGTTATGCGCGTTTTGGTGTTTTTGTAGGGTTTTAGGCCTAAATTCATGAGAAATCCATTCCGGAAGCAGTGACGTGTAAGAGTAGCAGTGACGATTTCGTCCACAAAAGGAAATCGAGCTATTGGCACATGGCAATGGATGATGCTTTGAGTTAGCTCTCCAACGTAACTGGAATCGGGTCAATCGGAGTTCGGAGGAGAAAGTTATGGCCAAAACCGTGAGACCGCGCAGGAGGGCGAAAAGCTGCGTCGACAGATGCCAACTGGCATCGATCGACGAAGACCAAGAACTCCCGTCGCTCGACGGGGATCAGCCTCGATCGAC
>JAPKLW010000013.1:1384589-1412727 GCA_026898455.1 Plectranthus barbatus
CCCAATCTTGATATGATATCTTTTCCTTTCAAATCTTCAGTTTCGTACGACTTTGGGCTGAAAAATCACGCGTCTCGGCCGAGATAAGTCCTGCCACGGCCGAGATGGATGCTTCTGTCTCGGCCGAGATAGCCTTCATCTCGGCCGAAACAGAGACCGTTTCGCCACTTCTGACCCTTCTGCGCAGTCTCACGGTTTTGGCCATAACTTTCTCATCCGAACTCCGATTGATCCAATTCCAGTTGCGTTGGAAAGCTAACTCAAAGATCTTTCAAATGCCATGCTCCATTAGCTCAGATTCCAATGGTGGAAGGATTTGTGACTGTTTCTTCGAACATCTGCTGCTTTCGGTACGGGTTCTCCATTGGATTTGGCCTAAAACCTGTAAAATCTCACCATGGCAAGCATAATACCCTCTAATATACACTCATGCTCAGTTTATTCAAGAAAACAAGCTAAAATGCATACTATAAAGGAAAAACAAAGCGATAAGTGAGTAGAAAAACGAGCTTATCAATGCCGATCACTGATAGTGGTTAAAGAGACAGCAGACTAGATAGACGGACTGTATACTCTGTAATAGCTTAGTTATGCTTTGAATATAAGTGGGAGATTGATGGGTTTTGTTTACTGAAAGCATTTATCATAATGAGTATACAACAGTTTACTTCTCCTATCTGTTAACAATCTTACATGTATGAACAATGGTATAATCTTGTCTCACCGATAGGGACGATCATACGGCGTGTTGTAGATCGCAGAAGACAGTTTGATCACTTGACCTAGTGAGGATACGTCTGTCCGGATGGCTGCGACATTGTCGGAATAAGTAGTCTGTCTTGGCTACTTGACATGCTGGTACGCAGAGGTGGCGTATTGATGGACCGCGGTGAGATGCATTAGTCTGTCTGACATCAGCGAATACAAGATCTCGTTATATTGATTGAGTCCAAACCCTAACGAAGGTTCAGGGGTTTGCACGGGTTGACTGTTGCTTTGACTTGCCATGGTGGAGAGCCTAAGTAACGTGCTCATATATCTGCATCTTGGGTAACAGCAGTTCGTGTAGTACCGCCTGAGATTGGGTTTAGGTAACCATATCCGAGTAATAGGATGGCGACATTCCCTGAGGAGCTCAATAACATTCATCGTGCCAAAGTCCTGCAGGCTGATTAAGTTCAGGCACGAGTGATAAGGTTTGAGTGGTACTACTCAGGAATTATAAGATATTAATTAATTATAGTTAGAGCTTGTCAGAGGCTCCGATTAATTAATGGATGTCCGGTAACCTTAAATATGGGGATTCTCAATTAATGCAGCCCGTTCTCATAACGTGGTAATAAAGGGGTAGGTCAGTATTAATTCTGTGGTGAAAAAGAATTAATATTAATTAATTAATTATGTCCTGGGTTGTGGACATGGGAATTAATTAATTTATATGCCCACTTTATTATTTGCATTAGGTCCCAGGTCTGGCCCAATTAAATATGCTGAATTACCCCATCAACCAATTTCAAGACGATTTCAAGCTCTTGGCTGAGCTTGTTATCAAAATGTTTCAATATGGTGCCGGGTCATATTCTCAGATGTCTGCACATCGATACTCGGTGATGATGGCCCTCGTTGACAAGGTGAAGGGCAACTGGGCAGAGTTCTTCTATGGCAGATGGCTTGAACATGCAAAGAAGAATGTTTTCGTAAAGAGAGATGGGACTTTCTCTTCGAATGTCAACTTTGGTCTCAAAATCAGCAAATTCATCGAAATGTATTTTCACAAGAAGATGTTGGATGTAGGGGAGAAGTTGCTCACGATAGACTTTATTTCCAAGACGAAGAAGGCCACAGCTCACCCTGATGCTAGTTGACCGAGGATCTTGAGGGGGAAAACAAGTTGATACGCAAATACATACTTCCCCGGAGCATCCTACTGCTGCGGAACTAGCATTCCCACTTTACGAGCATGCTATCCCTATGACTTCTGAAAAGATAGCAGCTGATCGGAAGGAGGCAGAGACTGCTATGTGTTTCAATGAACTAGAGGATATTGAGAAGCTAGAACTGGGCTATGCTCCTACCCCCAAGGGTCAAGCAGATCCTCTTGATGTTGCTGTACCAAAAAGGAAGAGGACAGAGGTCGCCATTCCACAGAAGAAGCAGACTAAGAGGGAAATTCTGAACTCGCCCTCCAAGGATGTCACAAATCTTGGTGATGTAGAGAAAGAGAGGAAGCCAAGAGAGAAGATTAAAAAGTCCGAGGCAGAGAAGAAGAAGACAGAGAAGGCTGCTGCTACCAAGCCTGCTGAGAAAGAGACAGATGAGCCTCTTTCCTCTAAACCCTTTGAGGAAAGAATAAAGGGAGTAAGGGTAATTAAGAGGAAGCGTGCCGAGAAGAAAAAGATGAGGGAGACGAAGCAATACAAGAAGGAGCTTGACAGGATGACATTCGAAGCGATAGATCGCAATTTTGAACAAATCAAGCAATCTGTTGAAGAGCGTGATGCTCAAAAGAAGGCTGCTGATGAGCGAGCAGCCAAGGAAGCTGCTGAAACTATAGAACGGGCAACTAAGGAAAGCAAGATAGCAGTTGAGACTGCTAAGAAAGGAAAAGCTAAGGAAGGTGGACGAAACACTGTCACCATTCCTAAAGTGGATGCCAGCGGAGCGATCATACCCGAGGAGGAAGCTATAACTGATAAAGAGCTTGATCAACTCTTACAATCCGGAGCGTTCAATGTACCAGAGCACTCCAAAGGGAAGTGTGTGCAAATTCGTGAGCCCAGAGGTGAATCCCATAGCAACAGTAGCTCAGATGAGGAGAGGCCATCCAGATTTGAGGAGATGCCGCCCAGAGATAAGGACGTTGGTCCTTCTGGTGCAGGGCAGCAGGCTGAGAATGCAGAGGAACAACATGTTGAGCAGACTGCTAACATTGCTGAAAACCAGGTTTTGAGAGCAAGTTGCTGGCACCTTAGGAAGGAATGAAAGCACACAAGAAGAGGAGAAAGTCAGCAATGAGACTCCTGCCGAATATGATTCTGAATCTGATTCAGAAGGAGAGTCTAAGGACGTCTATGATGCATGCGTCCTGAGAAAGATTAACAGAGGCGAAGGTAATCAACAACGAGCACCTTTCAATGGATTACTGATCGCAAAATTATTTTATCAGCGATTTAGCTAAGCTAATAATAAAGCGGCAAATAAATTATCGAATCCCATGGGGAAGAAATAACGAAAAATCTTAAATACTGAAACATAAGTTCTCAAAATACTGGTTAGGAAAGAAAATAAACTTTTGGTTTTGTTCCAAACTAATCTTGTAACTTAAAATTAAACAAAAAAATAAAAGACTTTTGATGAAAGCAGATATGAGAAGTACAGATTCCAGGGATATCTACCTATCAAGTATGACATGTATGAACGAATTGATTGATTCCCAATTTAATTCCTCTTCGTAGTGAAACATCAGAAAGGCATTATGAACTTCTTTGTTGAACAATTCATAAAGTAGATTAGTCAATTCCCTATCTCCGCTCGGTCTCAAGATGAATTAAATAACTCCAAAAATCAATAGATTTATTCCTATAATCTATCTCCTTCTGCTCAGACAAGAAATCAAATTATATTGTGAAAACTCTTTCCATTGAAAACTATTACAGTTACGACTCAAGTTCTGAACTAATAAATCCTAAGATGTGGCCAGCAAACTCAAGATTATGAATAAGCACAGATTTCACAAACTACGATGGGAAAGGAAAAATAATTCAATTAATCAAATATGCATACATTAATAGTTCGAAACCCTAGAATCCGAGAAGAGATTTAGTTACACATATTCATGAATAGAATCATCAGAGATAAAGAAAAACATGAATTGCATAAAACTTAGGTGTAGATGTCTTCCCACAAAAACCTGTCTTCAATCATAAAACCTAAAAACTCTTGGAAACCTCTTAAATCTTCAACTCTAAAATTCTCCTAATTCTCCACAGATTTCCACACTAATTTTCAAATTTTACATGACCTTTTATATTAGTGATAGATGTATCAAACAGTACCTAGGATTAGATATGTCTCTATCTTCAAATCAGGAACATATTAGGAATTCCCGATGCCGCATCAATCGATGGAGAAATTGCGTCGATTGATGGCCTTGAAGGACCCGTGTCGATCGGCGTGGACCTGGTCTACGCGTATTGCATCGATCTCCCTTCAATCCTCTTCGTCGATCATCCTCTCGAACGCCTGCATCGATCGACGTGCCCTGGGCATCGATCAATGTGGACCTGGAACTTTGAGCAATTTCTGATTCTTCCCTATTTCCGACTAAAAACCTGCATAATTCACCAATCACGACATTACGAGAACAAAAGCCAATCCATGCACAAAAAGACACGTAAAACAACAACCTAAACATCACCCAATTAGACAAAGAACAAAGAGATAAGTTGGTAAAAACACTAACTTATCAACTCCCCCAAACTTAAACCATTGATCGTCCTCGATCAATTTGCAGACAAGAAATAGAATCAAATGCAGATACAAGTGTGCAATGCCTCACAAGCTTCTTTTGCAATCTAATTATCACTTATTCATATAGATCATGCAATCCAAACAAATTCTCATTGTTAAATTATTGAGGAGGAACCTCACCGGGCAGTGTTTGCACTCATCGCTCAAGAAGTAAAGGGTTTGTGCTTCACTCACTCAAGGTTTTAGTTTACCTCACCATAAGTTTGACAAATTTCTCATCTCTCCATTGCTTATTAGTGTGGCTTTTCAGGGAATCAGAAAGGTCTTATTTTGGTTGTAAAGTGGCTTACCTAAAAGGTGGGATATAATTGGCTAAGTGACTCAAAATATTGCAATTAAACCCAAAGACCCAAGCATATCATAACCACATAATTTTTCTCTTCTTATGCACAATCTTGTTCGTTCTCTTTTCCATATAATTTTCAGGGTCCCTTAGAACTTGTTTCAAACTTTCGTGAACTAACAAACATATGAATTTTTCTCGTTCTTCTCTTTTTTTTCTTTTACTAATGTTCACCCCCCCCGCCCGTTTTTTCTTAATTTACCCATGGGAACCCTTATTTTTGCACATGGCCTCACATCACAATCCCACAATTCACACCTTCCAATAAATCAAAATCCTCTTATTCATCAACCCTTCTAATCAAAGAAAATTTATTCAAGGCTCAAAGGGGCTACAAGTGGAAATTAAAGGTTAGTGTATGGGAGATGGGCTCCGAAAGAACATGCCTAAAATCATTTTCACCCTATTACCACACTTAATGCAACCTCAAGAGAGAAATTTGTCAAATTCTACGAAGTACGTCTAAAAACCATGTCACTCATCAAACGAAAAGAAAGGCTCAAATTTTTACACAGGGTTAAAATTTTGTTACTCCTCAACAATTACCCAATTTGAATAGTTATCATGCAAAAATTTATATTTCAAAGATCAACTCATCAAGCAAAACAGCTCCTATCATCGGCTACTCTATCACACAAATTTTCATTCCCAATCAGCAAATATCTCAATTATTAATCAACAATTCTTATTCAAGGAAAGACAAGTCATATTTTCCAACACCAACATAATCAAAATAGTTCCGACTGCCCTATGTTCAAAAGCTCCTAAAACAATTCTCAAGACTATCCAATTCAAAACTAGTACCACAAATCGAGAAATCAAAATACTAAATTGAGTGAAAAGCCTTGCAGAGAGCAATTGTTCACGTTGAAGCAAAAGAACAAGGATGGTGATGGTTTAGAAAAAAAAAAGAAAATAAAATAAAGCAGTAAATAAATAACAATACAAACGTTTCCCTTTTTCGATCCTCATCCCCCCAAACTTGTTTCACTATAAGGAGTGGACAAGTTTGCGAGTTAGATGGGAAAAGAGAAACGGTACCTCATTCCTCCTCCGGAGGATCCTCCATAACCACATCGATGGATGGCCAAACAGGAAGTCTCCGACGGCGGTCCTGGCGCTCACGCTGGCGGCGGAAGTAGACGGAGTCAGGCTGGGTGTTCAGAAGGAGGCACTGCATCTGACTGTCGAGGGTGTTGAGCCTCGTGGTCACATGCTGGCGAAACTCAGCCTGCCGGGTGTGCTCTGCCGCATGCAAAGCAGCCTGCTGCTGCATGAACTGGTAGATTGTCGCCAGATCCATCCCAGAAGAAGAAGACCCTCCCGCAAAGTGGTTGGACGAGGCTCCATCGGTCTTGTCCGGAATCTCCTGTGCTCCTCCATCGTGCTCCTCATCCTCTGACTCCTCATCCTCGACATGTGCCCCATTTGGCTCTCTTCAACAAGGCCTCCACATCAGCTCTAATACCCAGCATGTTCATCGTTTCTGTGCACGGGTATAGAGTCTGTCGGACTGTGAATTCTGAACTAGAGAATTTTTTGTATCACTTCTCTGCTGCCTTGTTGGCGAAGGTTGGTCGGAAGGTAATTTTTTTTCTGCAAGGGTAGAAGGAAAAATTGTCAATATGTATGCAAATTACTTCACCAAAATTTCCAACATCAACAAAAATATTTGCAATTAACATCTAATTGTATCTACCCAAGCAAAATTGATTCCACATTCATGCAATTAACACCCAAACTTGGCCTAATGCATTCTTAATTGAAGGAATTTCACCCCAAAATAGCAAGAATAGAAAATCACACCCAATTGAAATTACCCCCAAACAAGCTAGAATCGTATTCAACCAATTCTAGTGCTACACATTCACAAATAGCAAGTATATCGACTAGAACTACTACCCATATCGAATAATCATGAAGAGTTGCAACGAAATTGACAAAATAGCATGAAATTGAAGCTAGGGCTCCTAGTCCAAATTCATCAAAATCATGCTCAAATCATTCAAAACACATGAAATAATCGAAGTGGAAGGATATAGGATACATACCTTTGATTGTAGCGACGACTTACAGGAATTTTTTTTCAAAGTCGGGTGTTTTGGGAGGAGAGAGCGACGTGCGTGTGTGTGTTGTGGTGAAAAATGAGGAAAAATTGGGTTTTATACCCGTCTGTCGCACCTCTGAACACCCCGCATCGATCGACGGGACCAAAAACTCGCGTCGATCGATGCCGGTTCCGCGTTGATCGATGTGGGCCAGAAACTCGCGTCGATCGACGTGAGTCTGGCGTCGATCGACGCAGACCTGAACAGAGCACTGAACTCAAAAAAATTACTAAAAAACAATGCTAATTCCTATTGACTCGACTCGACTGAATTAAATTAACGGAAGTAAGAAAAAACAGTAAACTGTTGGGTTACCTCCCAACCAGTGCTTGGTTTTATGTTGCTAGCTCGACAATACCTGTACTTTTATGGGCAACTCAAGTAGTATTTCTCCACCGCTCCGATTTGAAGTGGGGTGTAGTACGGTTCGAGATTCTGCCCATTGACTTTGAAGTTCTTTCCATCTTGACTATCCAATTCAACTAAACCGTTCAGAAATTGACAGACTATGGTGTATGGTCCAGCCCACTTTGACTGCAACTTTCCGGGCATGAAGCGGAGACGGGATTTGAAGAGGAGAACTTTGTCACCTGATTGAAAAACATGTGAGCGAATCCCCTTGTCGTGGAATCTCTTCGCTCGCTTCTTGCATATGACGTTGTTCTCGTAGGCTTCATCCCCAAAGTCTTCCAGCTCGTTCAATGCCATGGTGTGCTCTTCTGCAGCCGTCTTCCAATCCAGATTCAGCTCTTTCACTGCTCTCCAAGCTTTGTGCTCTATCTCAACGGGGAGGTGACATGACTTTTTAAAAATCAACTGATAGGGAGACATCCCAATGGGCATTTTGTAGGCGGTGCGGTATGCCCATAGTGCATCGTCAAGTATTGCTGCCCAATCGTTTCTTTGCTTCACCGTCTTCTCCAAGATTTAGTTGATTTCTCGGTTGGACAACTCCATCAGCCCATTCCCTTGAGAATGATATGGGGTGGTAACGCGGTGCTTGACTCCGTACCTAGCAAGAAGAGAGGCAAGCCATTTGTTACAAAAGTGTGATCCCCCGTCGCTTACCAAGGCTCTTGGCGTTCCAAATCTTGTCATGAGCTTCTAAAGGAATTTGATGACAACTTTGGAATCATTGGTGACTGTTGGAACGGCTTCAACCCATCGTGACACGTAATCCACCGCAAGTAGAATGTATGAGAACCCTTGGGATGGCGAAAAGGGACCCATGAAGTCGATCCCCCATACGTCAAAGATTTCAACTTCAATCACCGGAGTCTGTGGCATCTCATCCCTCCGCGAAATGTTGCCGGTCCTCTAGCAACGATCACAACTCATAATCCACCCACAGCAGATCTCGTAAATGGATGGCCAATAGAATCCACTCGCTAGGATTTTGAATGCTGTCCGGTTGGCTGAATGATGACCACCGCTAAGAGATGAATGACAGGCTTAAAAAATATGTTGCCACTCGGATTGAGGCACACAACGGCGAATGATACCGTCAGCGCATCTACGCCAAAGGTAGGGATCCTCCCAATAGTAGAATCTGACATCATGCAGAAACTTCTTCTTTGCATATGGGGAAGAGTCCGGTGGAAGAACGCCAGCCACCAGATAGTTGGCAAAATCCGCATACCATGGTGTCTTTAACTCGTACGTCTCCCTCAAATCCTTAATAGCATAGATCTGCTTGTCGGGGAACGTCTCTTGGATCCTCATCTGCTGATCATCCCTTTTGACTGGTGGCTCAAGTCGTGATAAGTGGTCGGCGATCACATTCTCGCTCCCTTTTCTGTTCTTGATATCCAAATCAAACTCTTGTAGCAACAGTATCCACCTGATCAATCTGGGCTTGGCATCTTACTTCGCGAACAGGTATCTGATGGATGCATGGTCGGTGTAGACAATCGTCTTCGAACCTATCAGATAGGACTGAAACTTGTCAAATGCATACATAACTGCAAGCATCTCCTTTTCTGTGGTGGTATAGTTGCATTGAGCCGGATTCATGCTCTTGCTGGCGTAATGAATCACATGAAAGAGCCTTCCTTTCAGTTGCCCCAAGGCTGCCCCAGCTACATAGTCGCTGGCGTCGCACATCAGAATGAACGGCTTGCTCCAGTCCGGAAAATTCAACACCAGTGTCGTCACTAATGCCTTTTTCAGCTTTTCAAAAGCCTGCAGGCAGTCGTCGTTAAAGACAAATGACACATCGTTCTCCAACAAGTTGTACAAGGGCCGCGATATCTTTGAGAAGTCTTTGATGAATCTTCTGTAGAATCCGACATGACCAAGAAAACTTCTGACTGCTTTGACACTTGTTGGCGGTGGCATCTTTTCAATGGCTGTCACTTTGGCTCGGTCCACTTCTAGTCCTTCAGCTGATACTCGATGTCCCAGCATGATTCCTTCTCGCACCATGAAGTGGCATTTCTCCCAAATGAGGCATAGGTTTGTCTCGGTGCATCTCTCAAGTACGGTAGTCAAATTCTGTAAACAAACATCAAATGAGCTACCGAAAACTGAGAAATCATCTATAAATACCTCCATGACATCTTCGATCAAGTCATGGAAGATTGCCATCATACATCTTTGGAAGGTCGCCGGTGCATTGCATAATCCAAACGGCATCCGTCGGTAGGCAAACACTCCATAAGGACAGGTGAATGCAGTCTTGTGCTAATCTTCTGGCGCCACAGCTATCTGGTTATACCCTGAGTAACCATCAAGAAAACAATATAAAGGGTAACCGGATAATCTATCAAGCATTTAATCAATGAAAGGAAGAGGAAAATGATCCTTGCACGTGGCGATGTTCAAGGCTCGATAGTCAATGCAAAATCGCCATCCCGTGACCGGTCTTATCGCAACTTCCTCTCCATCATCATTCTTTACTATCTGCATCCCCCCTTTCTTGGCTACTACTTGATTAGGGCTTACCCATTTGCTGCCGGAAATTGGATATATCATGCCATGGTCTAGGAGATTGAGAACCTCCTTCTTTACGGCTTCTTGCATGATAGGGTTCAGTCACCCCTGTGCTTGTCTCTTTGGTGTGGCGTCCTCTTCAAGAATGATTTTGTGCATGCAAAGCGAAGGACTGATCCCTTTGATATCCCCAAAAGTCCATTCAATGGCAGACTTGTATTTCCGTAGAACTCGTAGTAATTTCTCCAACTCCTCCTGTGTAAGATAGGCAGAGACAATAACAGTGTAAGTGTCATTAGAACCCAGAAAAACGTACCTGAGGTGTGCCGGAAGCATTTGAGTTCCAGAGTCGGCGGATCAGAGTTGGATGACTGCTTTTCCAAGTCTGCGTCGATCGACGTGCCTTGGACATCAATTGACGTGGGTGTAACTACAGCAATCCCTTTTCTATGCCGCGCTGCTTCTGTCGATGAAAACTCTAGATCGGACTTCCTTCGTGCGTCGATCGATGTGAAAAATTCACATCGATCGACGTGAATTTTGAGGTGGCATCGATCGACGAGCTGATGGTGTCGTTCGACATGGGCTTTCCCCATATTTTTCTGGCTTGTTCTGGCTGTACCGGCTTGGTAGTTGCTCTCTCTTGTTCTCCTTTTCCCGAGTTATATCCTCGAACACATCTAGCTCCATGACCAGATCCAAAATCTCATCGTCTGCCTCTTCTAAATTTGTCGATGAAAACAGTGAGTGCTGTAGGCAGTTCTCCAGAAAATCCGGCTCACTTTTGAGAGAGGCGAAGGGAGAAGACATCACAGGGTCGAAGCAGTTGATCATCTGGCATTCTTCCTGGTAGCTCCCTTCATTGTGCTTCTGCATTGCATTATAGATCGAGAATGTGACTGATTCATTGTTAACCCGGAATGTCAGTTTGCCATATCGAATGTCGATCAATGCCCCTCCGGTCTTCAAGAATGGTCTTCCCAGGATCAGGGGATAGCATTGGGGATGTAAGTTCATGCTGATTACAAATTCGTATCCGTTAACCATAAACGAAAATATAAAAAGTATGAACCATTTATTTTAGCAACCCAACTCTTCTACTGTACTTTTCCAAGCAACAATCGTTCAAATCGTTATTGGTGGGCTATCTGTAAAATAAAATCTAGAGCAAATATTATCACTCCACAAATTATTCCTCCACCTTTACAGGAGGATGAGGCAGAGGCTTCTAGACATATATCAATAGACCTCGATCCTGACCCAGTTCATGCGACTGGTGAGCATTTGAGTATCATTGATGAAGATTCAGACACAAATGAGGAATTTGAGTATCAGAGTAGTGAGGATGTTGACTCAGGAAGTAATGAGGATTCAGACAGCAAATAAGGTTTTTTGCCGTAATAAAGAATTTTTATTATAATAATTAAAATTTTATAAAATTTCACAAATTATGTCTAATTTAACTTAAAAACTTATAATCTAACATTTCATTCTAACCTATGTTTCTTCACTTTATCTTAAATCAGAAAATATGACTAGAGAAAAATCTCTATCAAATTTCACGAGTACCACGGGGCAGTCCTCTGCAGGGAGATCAGATAGGAGAATGAAAATGAAGGTAATAATATGAATAATTCTAATTTTTCAAATAAATTTATGTATACCAATGCTTTGTATAATTTACATACTTTGTTGCAGATCGTGGCACACGAAATGAGTTGTTCATCGTTGGCCGCGAGTGGAGTCCTTCTGGTACTAATTCCAGGTTGATTAAAAAAATTTTCCAAAGATTTATGTATCCAGGAGGTTTTACTTGGTCCATGATTCCGAATGACCACAAAATGTTGTGGTTCAATGAGTTAAAGGTATACTTAATGGTAAGTAAAATTTATATTAATGTTAAATATTATTAAACTAATTAATGATATTTTTGAATGTGAAAAAAATATTTTTACTAGAAGGAAAACGTTAATGAAGATGATGTGCTTCGCCTTTTTATGGATAAGGCACTACAAAAGTTCAAAGATATGTGCAGTTAATTAAAGCAAAGTAAAGAATGACCTCCACATATCGAAGAGCATGAGTGGGTGAGATGGCAACAACACTAGAGCAGTGCATCATTCAAAAAGATTTCAAAAAGAGGGTTTGAAAATAAGAAGGTGGGGGAGGATGTTGGAGAGCCAGCACCCCCACTCATAGCTCTAGATCCTTCCATGAGTGTGCCATGATGATGGTAAGTAGTTAATCAAAATGTTTTTATTATATATTTATTCTAAACTTTTTTTATAATATAGGCTGCTCAAAGGGGCATCCCGGTCGAGGATGTGCCTTACTATGAAGTTTTTGATGCAACACATCGCCAGGATACATCAAATTTCTGCAATCAGAGGGCGGCACATGTGGCTGTAAGTATCCTAAACATAAATACGTAATAATTTTCTTAAAAGTTTTTAAGTTAAGTAACTAATAATATTTAACATTGTAGGCGGAATTTCAGAGGATGCTGGAGGCATCCCAAGCAGATAATGCTGACACACCGGCGTCCGTCGCAGAACAAACAATCTCTTTGAAGTTGCCGCTAGTGGAGTTTCGAAAAAGAGAAGACTATTTGGCCTGGGAAGCATTGGAAAGTCCATTGCTTCCTCTTCCGGCATTCCTCGGCCTCCACCACCTCAACCTCCACCTCCACCTCCACCTCCACCTCCTGCAGGCTTTGAGCACACTCCAGAGTTTTAGGAGGCAGTTCGTCGCGTAGTTAGACGAGAGCTTGTCATCCTAGGAATAGAACCGCAACTGAATCCACAAGATGGCTCCCCACCGCATTCGCCGGAAGATTGAAGGTTAGTTTCTTGATACATTATTTGTTAATCATACATGGCATGCTCAATAATATGACTATGTGCATATTTGGTGTATTACTTTTTGAATTGGAAACTTGGGAGCATGAATTGAAAAAGGTGAAATATAAAGATGGTCAAATAAAAAATCTTGGGCACAGTTTCTGGAAATAGTATTATTTGCAGAGTTTGAACTAATCTCCACAGCTTCTGCTTTTTCCCAAATCTAAGTGTGCACGTTTTCTATTCACTCCACTCTTTTTACTTCCACTTCTGCAATCACCATTATTATTATTATTATTATTATTATTATTATTATAAATTGAATGCGATTAATGTTTATAACTTCAGTGTGGGGGACTGCTCCTTCATTCATTAGTCATTACATACATCTTTTTGCTACAATTTTGACTATCTCTCATCTTCTAGTTAGTTAATGAATGCTTTAATTTGAGAAATGAATGGACAAAACTATGATGTTACTTAGTAGGAAGAGTGGATTAGTTGATGGAGTTTTGAAAGAAAATTAAGTAAAAGGTAGGCAAAGGTGTTGAGGGAAATGAAGCTGCAGCCCTACGATAAGAAGCTACGTTTAGACATGTTGCTTTTGAGTATTAACACTATTTATAATCTTATACATAATATTCGCTCAGTGGATGTAACTGAATGATGCCCAGTGGAGGATATAATTATTGTTTCAAGATGAATGGTATCATGAATGTCTGCACACTGCATTTTTTCCTAAATTCAGTGTGATGGTCCCATTCCATCGATTAATGCATTTTCTACTTCCCACTTTGGTTTTTGGATTCATTTTGCATGATTGCATCTATTTATGTGAAGTCTTGTTCAAGTATAATTATTCAGCTTTAGCAATGAGTGGTTTTAATTCTGTTTGTTTGTTTTGATAATTTGAGTCAGTATGTGTTGTAGATTACCTTTGGTTGGTTGGCCTTCGGGAATGACTTGGAATATTTTTTTATTTTTAAATAATATAATCCCTTGTTATAATTCGTTTTCTTCTTGTTCATATGCAGGTTAATTTTGGACTTATGGGGTAATGGGAAGAAGGACAAGAGTTGAAGATTTTGATTAATATTTTGTAAAGACTGAAAACTAGCTCTCTAACTTGTTGATTGTTTATCACAATGCAGTTGATACTCATAAATTCTGATTTTTTTTTATGTAGGAATGACATATTATTTAATGAAAATGTATGATGAAATGTATATGATTCTTGTTTTTTGCTGTTTGGTTTATGGTGATTTGCTAAACAGGGAGTAAAAGAAAAAAGAATATAATTAAAAAAAATTAAAGAATCGCGACGAATTCGCAACAGGGATATGGTTGCAAAACTGGTCAAAGTTGTAGAGACGGATTCGCGACAATAAACTGGTTGCAAAATTTTATGACATCACTTTGGTCGCAAGTTGGTTGCAAAAATTTGCGACTACACAATTGGTGGCAATTTGGTTGCAAACAATTTGCGATTAAATTTTGGTCGCATGTTGGTCGCAAAATATTGCAACCAAAATTTATGCTTGGTCGCTAATTGTTTTTGCGACCTTTGAGTTTGCGACGGGTCGATTTAGTCGCAAATCGGTTGGGATTTTCCTATTTGCGATGGAAAATCTTAAATTTGCGACCAAAAGTGTCCGTCGCAAATTTATTAGTTTTTTGTAGTGAATTTTTTCTGAACTTATAGACCAAGAAAGAAAAATTAACAGGCTCAAAGGGGTTATCTAGGAAAAAATAAATTACAGGGACTGTTTGAGATAATTTGGCTAACAAAGATGGCCTAAAATCATTTTCTAGACTTGTGTACACTATGCAATCTTGAAACAGAACAAAGCAAGTTCTAGAGAAAACACAACATGCAATTCTCACATCAAACAAAAATAAGGCTCAAAATCTTACTTAAGGTGCAATTTTGTTCTTCCATTGTAAACATGATATCAAACCCAATCTATCATGCAAGTGTAAGTTTCCAAAAATTAAACTCTTCATGCGGTATTCTACATTCATAAGCTACTTTAATCACAATCAAAATTGACTCAAACCATCAAAAGATCAAGTATATATCGCATTATCTTGTTTGGAATAACAATGTTCAATAATACAACTCAAAAAGTTTGAATTTTTTTTACTATGGCTAAATTTAAACTAAAAAACTATAATGCAGAAAATTAAATACGGAAAGAATAATAAATAAAAGGATAGAAAGTTCCGATTCTTGTCCACATCCCCCCAAACTTATTTCGAACTCAGAGAGTAGAACAAGTTTGAAAACCAGACAAGAAAAGGAACAATACCTGGCATGTCGATCAATACACGGAGCCTTCTTGTCGTCCCCATCATTGGGTCAAAGTGCGTCTCTATCGACCCTCTGTGTCGATCGACACCAGGCATGTCGATCAGTACAGAGGCCTTCCTCGAATTTTATTTTTCTAAAAAAATTATTTTTTTTGAATACCTGAAATAAGAAAAAAAACAAAAATTAAAATGCAACTCAAATCAATAATCCTCCAACTGAATTAGTAGCAAGTCTAAATCTATCATTCCCCGGCAATAGCGCCAATTTGATTGCCGTAAAAATTACAGATTAATCATAGTGTAATGAACATATAAATTTATTGTACCCTAAGGTAGTCGAACCCACAGAGAATGATGTACGAAATAAACTCATGTACTAAAACATAGTTTTTGGATAAAATGTTAGAGCAATCAGAAAATAGGTTTTGGGTTTTGTTTGAAATATAAATAAAGATTGAAAGCGAATAAAAGTAAAATCCTAGGGTTGAACTTTTACTCTGGATGACATGCAAATCAATAAATTCATGCAACAGGTGAGATATCAGAAAAGTGTTATTATTTCCTAGGTCCGGAAAATAATAACTAGATTAAAAACTGGTGCTTATCTCCTCTCGATCTCAAGAACACCTATTAATTAATCTCATAAGAGCGACAAATTTAAATCCCTACAATCTAGTACATCTTGGTTCGACAGTACATATCGCATCATGCATTCCTAATCCCACTATCAATATTCATCTCTCGGTCCTTCTATCAATAGCTAGACATCTAAATCATTCTTCACCTCTCGGTCCTTCAATAAATTTAGAATTATAAAATAAAACAGGAATTACAAACCATCAACAATGAATTAATCGAGCATGCATCCAAAATAGTTGTGCAAACCTTAGAATCTGCTAGGAAAATTAACTAAACATAATAAAATAAAGAAACATAATGAATTGTAAATTGTAAAAATAAAATAGGAACATTAAAGTACATAAACATGTAAAATCGCACTTTGTAGCAAAATTGACCCGCAAGTCAATCGACACCCTGACTGTCGGTCAACAAAACTGTGTTGATCGACAACTCGCATGTCAGTCGATACTGAGGCTTTGCAAAAAATTCTTCACTTGCGTAGTTACACGGTTTTGGCATAACTTAATGCTCCCAAACTCCGATTGACCCGATTCCAGTTGCATTGGAAAGCTAATTCAAAGATCTTTCTATTACCATTCTCCATTAGCTAAAATTCCACGTGGAAGAATTCGTGACTATTTCTTTGAATATAAACTGCATTTGTTATGGGTTTCCAACAATTTTGGCCTCAAACCTGCAAAATCTCAGCATGGCAAACATAAAACCACTCTAGATAGACTCATGCAACTAAAATATAGGAAATAAATAAAAATATAATGAAAATACTAATTAATCAAACCAAATATGAGTGAAAATATGAACTTATCAATCCGCAGGCTGACAAATGAAGAGATGTCTCCAAGGTGGAAAGAAGGAGATGAGGTGACAAGAGATATCTCACAACCAACAAAACGTTGTTGCGCAAGTGGGGTGACTTGCAGCAATGAGCTCGGGGAGGAGACCAAGAAGGAGCAAATCCAGCAAATGTGTTATTTAGAGCAATTTGAAGATGAATTGATCATCGTAACTTGTAGTATTATACTTTGCGAAGTGTAACTCTTGTAAATCAATGATATCAATAAAAGAATATGTTCGTTTTGATGACAATACTCTGTTGTCTCAAAAGAATAACTGCCTAAAACAAAATGCTAGATCATTACACTCCTTGTGTAAATAGAATCTTATCTAAAATACTTATGATTTTCCATCGGTTGAAAATTCAAAGATGAAAAAGAAAATCAGAAGATAGGAATATCAAGTGTGTTTGTCCAAAAGCCTAAGTAGGAAGTAGAGTGCTTGATGGTTGAAATGATATATTTTTATCAAGCAAAAGCTCTCTACTGACTGTTGAGTCCAAACTCTCAGTAAATTCCCGATGAATACTAAGTCCGAGCTCTCAGTAAAGACTCTTTGAACTTAAAAAATTCAAGGATTTAAGAAGAGTATGAAATTTCTTCTGAATCCAAGCTTTCAGCAGATATCTGGTGATTGCTGAGTACAAGCTCTCAACAATATAACATTGTTTTCTATATTTGACTTAGCAAACAAAAGCGGAAAGGAGGTTACTGAGAACAAAATCTCAATAAAGAGACTCTTTGATCTTCAAAAGATTAAAATATTTAAGAGTCTGATTCGTCTGCTGAGTCCAAGCTCTCAGTAGAACCCCGAAGACTGCTGAGTCCAAGATCTCAGTAGATTTCCGTAGATAGCTATGTATGAAATCTTAGCATATTCAAGATTGAATGTTGAGTCCAAGCTCTCAGCAAATGATTATTGTCTAGGCAATGCCAAGACCTTAAAAGAATCTGAGTTAAAAGCTGAGTCCAAGCTCTCAGCAAATATCAAAGGTCAAAGGAATACTTAGATCCCAGCAGAATATAAGTTCAATGTTGAGTCCAAGCTCTCAGCAATCTTCTGTGATCTATAGTACTCAACAATCTCAAATCATCAAGAATTAATCGTATACTGAGTCCAAGCTCTCAGCATGGGCCTACTGATTGCTGAATATAAAACTCTCAACAGAATGCCATTTTGCATGCAGAATTTAGCGCAACAAACAAAAGAGAGATAATATTTTCAAATCTCTCAAAAAGCGGGTTTATCTGATTAACGGAGCAGCTGTGGAGTCTACATTAATTGAAAAGGTGACTACAGAATAGGGGGCAACAAATAAGCAGAAGCCACATCAGTCATGCACAACCTTCCATCATCGTGGGACGTAAGGTGAACCGTCACCAACTGCCCAACCATCGATTCATCTAGATCAGAAGGAAGATCCAACCGCTCACACGAAGTTGATTGCAAGCCATCGTATAGAAGAAGATTGGTTTGGGATTTCTAAACCATATTACTTCCTATAATTGTGATTTCGAATTTTTTTTCACTCTACATCTTTTGAGTTTAGAAAAATTATCAATGGCGGAAGCATCCAACCGTTCCATTCCCCCTGACAAATCCTCCGGAAGGCCATGCATACACGGAGAACATGAACATTTTTAGCCAACGTTCACAGGTGTATTCAAGAATGAGCATATTGATGAATCACTCTCTTACAATCGCTTGGTGGCCATTGCTCATGCAAAGGCACTGGTGAACTCACCTTTGAATAGAAGAGGGCAGCTCAAGTAAAGAAGGACAAGATACTCTACGAGCCATTATTCAGAAAGCACTATTGCGACATACTAATGCACAATAAAAACTCACGTGAATTCTCAATGCACACTAAAGGTTTATTTATCAATACAGGTCCTTCTTCCCTTCGCCCACTAGATTATCGGTATACTACGGTGAAGTCTAATAGCTAGGTAATATAAAATCGTTGAGTGATTTCTATCAAACTAGGCATTCAATTTAAAATAAGCTAACAACTATTTCTAAACAACAAATCAAACCAACATTCATCATACTGAATTCTCAAAATAATCAATCAATTTCCTCAACACTTTGGTAGAACAAGCCAAACGAACACTCAAATGAGAGAGATATGATGTTGAAATAAATGTAGATGTAATCCAATTAGGTTAATCATCGATGCAAACACATTTTAATCCCTAGAATGATTATCAATTCACTCTTTTCTAGCCAATCCCCTTGTACCGGTGAATCGACCGTTGATGAAATTCGAAACCTCAAATAGTTACGTTGTCGATCCCTAACTCACTCCAAATAGCTCGTGAATTCTAGACCTATGCACTTCCTCCGCACATGGATTGGATTGAGATACATATGAAGACATGCTATTCACGACACGCCTATCCGCGTATTGGCTGCAATAATTGTGTCAATTATCCCCTAGATTGGCTCTTACCTACATCGAGTTGAATAGGAACAAGCTCTAGCATGCTTCAATCACACAGAGGGAGGTAAACAAACAATAATCAAACATAATATTCATACATCCTTGTTCAGATCAACATCCAAATACAATTAGAACAACATACCTCTCAATTGTAGCAATACAAAGGTAAATTGAAATAGATCCATTACAATTGACAAGTAGAAAAAGATTTCTTCCCCAATTGGATTTGTTTGGCCTTGATCGACCCTCCAAATCTTGAATTCTTCACCAAGGTATGGTAGATTAGCTCTAGGATACCTTGAATTAGGATTGGTAGTGATGGAGTATGAAATTAAAGAGAGAAATTTTGAAGATTTTGCCTAAAATGTCAAAAGTGCCAAAAGTCTGAAATTACCCCTAAAAAATGTGAGCTTCCCCTTTTTATAATGAGTTGGCAAAGCCCCGTATCACCCCGTCTGAGATTGGATCGCCCAGGATACTTTGAAAATAAAAAATCACCAAGGGAACCCATTCCGGATCACCCGGTCTGGATCAGGATCGACCGAGATTTGCCTCTGAAATGGGCAAATCGGTCGAGCAAAGCAGAGATCGACCGATCATGGCTCTGAACTGCCAGGATCGGTCGATCCAAATCTGGATCGGTCTGTCTGGCTCTGGATCCTCACAACCTTTGCAACTTGGATCGGTTGATTTTCCACCAAAAGTTAGCCAAAAATGATGAATTATGCCCAAAACCTATCCTACACAATCCAAATCACACAAAACTCGAAAACACAACAAAAACAAGTAAAAAGCATATGATATGGGAGTAAAATGAACACAAACATGCATGCACGAACATCCATGGAACCCCCAATATTAACAATTGAGCCATTGAGCTCCAGTACCCATAACAGGGACCTCGAGAGATTCATTCATGTTGTGGTAGCAAAGAGCATTGAAGCGCAGGTTGTGCCGATCGTGCGAGCTGAAGTGCAAACCTAAGTGGGTGAGGCCAAGGAGGAATTTCAACAAACGATGCATGATAATTTTGAGATTCTCCACCGACCTTTTGGCTGCGATCAAAGAAGGGGAAGAGAAGAAATTGGCAGAAGAAGCATAGCGGCAAAAGGAAGAAGAAGAGAGACTCTGGCGCCTCGAAGCACAAAGGAAACTGGTGATGGATTTATATACTGAAAGCATTATGATTGGTCTATTATGTACAAGGTTTATCGGTTAATATACTGGGAATCATAATTGTTGTATGTTCATCTCCTGTCTGAATTAACAAACATGTGTCGCAAACACAATTATCCTCTTATCTCGTCGATAGGGAGATCATACGGTGTGTAGAAGATCACGGAAGATCGTATGGATCGTTCGACCTAGCGAGATATAAATAGTCATCACAGCTGAGACAGTTCCAGGATAAACTGTCGGTGTAGGCTGCAGCATATGCGGATAAGCATCTTATCTTGGATGTCTTGGTATGCTGGTGTGGGGCACACATTGATGAGGACCTAAGTCGAGATCGATTCTTTTATCTGACATTAAAAGAATCTAGATCTTTATGACTCGATGGAATCTTAAACCTATATGAGGATACAGAAGTATACATATATTGTATATCACTTTGAGTTGTAGAGAGGGTTCTAGTTGAACCTGTACTTCTGCAGTCTTGGGTGATATCAATCTGTGTATGACTGTCTGGTATCTGAACTAGGTAACCACATCCAGTATAGGATGGTGACATTCCCTGAACAACTCAAAAGGTTCGTTATGCTAAAGTCCTGCAGGCTGATTAAGTTCAAGCATAAGTGAAAAGGTTTGAGTGGATTGATTCAGGAATTAAAGATGTTAATTAATTAAATAGCTTGTCAGAGCTTAAATTAATTAACGAATGTCTGTAACCTTAAATGTGGGGATAAACCGAGTCCAATGCAACCCGTTCCTCAAAACGTGGTAGCAAATAGGTAGGACAGTATTGATTCTCTGGTGGCATGAATCAATATTAATTAATTAATTATATTCTGGGTTGAATATGGGAATTAATTAATTGATAGGCCTTATTTGCTATTTGCATTCTGGTCCCTAGTTTGGCCCATGATAACTCAAGCCCAATAGAAGCCTAGAATTTCCTATAAATAGGCCTCAATCCCTCAGACCTCAATACACCTACACCTCGTAAGATCACAAGTTGCACACAACAAACCAGAGCATTGGGAGCTGTGGTGATCGACAGGGTCTGAGATACGAGGAGGAAATTCTGGTTCTCAACCGGGCAAGGGATCTAATAGAGAACCTTCACCAGGTTTTCAGATCGAGTTAGGAAACAGATCAGAAGATCAGATCAGGAGGATTTCTTCTTCTCTCTCTCCTCATTATTTTCGAAAATAATTCATTATTTTCTTTAAGATTAATTTCCTCAATCTGTTAGGAAATTAAATCTTGGTGCGTGGGAAAGATCAAAGGGCATCTCCGCACAAGCATTCTTCATCGTTCATCAATCCAGGTATTCCGCATAACCTTCTTATGCATAATAATATAGGAGCATGCTAGGATTGTTCATAGGCATAGCAATTTATTTTGATATTCCAATTAACGATCCTTGGCTAACGGACTTCGTGATTCAGTTCACGAATCCCTTCAATTGGTATCAGAGCCAGGTTTAATTAATTGGCTCTATCGGAAAAATAATATTGCCTATGAACATGCATGATTATTATTATTGATTGCATGCAATGGATGGTTTATGGATTGATTGTATGTTTTTCGTCCTCGTGGTTCCTCGGGTTAATCCGCCCATTTATATGGATTCGTTTTTCACCCACGAGATAAATCCGTGGTTAGATTTAGATTTTAGATTGTAATTAGAATTATTCCATGTAAGTTTCTATTTTCAAAAATTAAATCTGTAAAATGAAGAACGAAGAACACGAAGAACGCAAGACCGCACGACGGCGCACGACGGTGCCGGCACGGCAACAGACCGTGCACGGCGGTCACGTGCGGTGGGCACGGCAGCAAGGGGCGCGGCCGACGGCGGCGATGGCGCAGCCGCGCGCGGGAACCCTAGGGTTTCAGCGCGCGCGGCGTGCGCGTACGCGTGCAGACGCACGACCGCGGTGCCCAGGCCGGCCTGGGCAGGTGCGGCGGCCCAAGGCGTGGCTGACGGCGCGAGGAGGAACGGCAAGCTGCTGGCCGGGATGGCGGAGCAGGGGCTGGAGCGCCGGGGGCGCGCGCACGCTGCAAGCCCTAGGGCTCGCGCGCGCGCGGCTCTTCGCGCGCTCGCCTGCGGCCGGCGCGGGGACCCCTCCCTCGGACGACGTCAGCGCGAGGCAGGTGGTGCAGGCGGTGGCTAGGTGGCCGGCGACGCGGGCTGGGACGGCGGTAGGCGTGCGGTCGGACGCGGAAAAACCCCTAGGGTTTTTCGCGTGATTCGCACAACCCCAGTTCCATCCTTGCGCGATTCTGGCGAGTCACGGAGGCCAACGGAAGAGAAGAAGAGTGAATGACGGTACGGGCGATGGTCGGGGTAAGCCGGGGCGGCAGCATGCGAAACAGGCAACGGTCGGAGGAGGCGGTATCGCGGACTGCATCCATGCACGTACGTGCATGGCTGCTGTGCATGCCGGGAGCCCTCACGACGACGGCGGGTCGCCGGCAATGGTGTTTCGCCGGTGGTGGCTCATCGGGCCGAGTTCTCGCGGGCTATTTGGCTTGCAATGTGTGCCTAGGCCTGCGATCTGGTTAACTGGCCCAGTTGTCCAATTTTCTGATGGATCAAATCTTGGAGGCCCAAGTTCACAAAATAAATCAAGATCTCAGTCCAAGTAGTGGGAGCCCAGTCCAAGATCTGTAAAATAAATTCCAACTTGTAATAGTTAGATTTATTTCGTTTTGTATCATGGGGCCACGAGGACATTTTTATTTTTTTTACTATCTGTCTTCGCATGATATACGTGTTTAAAATAATTGCGCAGCATATCAGCATGTTGTAGATAATATAGAGCACGTTTACTGCTTTTATTTACGGCTTTAAAGAATGTTATGTGATTTATTTTATGTAATTAATTATGACTATAAATTCGGGGTTCATGCTTTGCATGATAGAATTTTAGCAACGTTATAATTATGGCTACATAAAATAATCTGTGCAATTGAACCTTATGAACTGAAAATTACTAAGCTCATAATTTAGTAAGACCTCCACAAAGCGATCCTTTATTGGAAGTGGATAATTTATTAGGTAAACGTCTACATGTGTAGCTTACTTAATTTATTGTTCATAAGTTCTAAT
Organism: Plectranthus barbatus; assembly: GCA_026898455.1. Lineage (NCBI taxonomy): Eukaryota > Viridiplantae > Streptophyta > Magnoliopsida > Lamiales > Lamiaceae > Plectranthus > Plectranthus barbatus. The sequence goes on from JAPKLW010000013.1 coordinate 1,407,850, forward strand.
AGATAGGATTTCTTAAAACAAACATTTATTTCATGTGAGAAGTGGGAGTTCATGCGTAAACGTCTACATGTGTAGCTTGCGTATTGAATTTTCATAAGTTCTCTAGGGATTGAATTAAATGAGACAACCTTATTATAGGGATCAGGTGTGTTCAAATAGATCCTTATATGGGAGGGTTGGCTTTGGTGGTAAGCTAGCTTAGATATTGTCCAAAGTATAACTCATATGTGATGTCCCTGCTCAGTAGGATAATATGGTCTTAAGTTAGTCTCCAATTATTAATTCCATTTGTCTAAGGAACCCAGGCATGGATTGGAATTAAAGGACTGGAATTGAAAGATGCAGTCTGGTTAAGTGTTTTGTTGTAAACGTCCACATGTGTGGCTTGCAATAGTAATACTTAGGCAAATTGGAGGAAACATTAATATTGCTTTATCATAAGGTTTCAATATTTAATTGTTTCAATGTTCCGCGACTATGTTTTAATTGGTATTTTAATTTATTGTTTTCAGACATGTCTATTCATCGTATCATTTATCTCTTGACATCAAATCCTTTAACCAGTCCGAATTTTCCTGAGTGGAAGTTTTGCTTCATGGAAATACTCCACATTGCAAATCATTCTCGTATACTCTATATGGATCCTTTATCTCCCAAGTATTGGAATTGCACTGGTTATGAGCGAGTGTTCTATGAAAGATGGAGGACTTCTGATGAGTTTGCCCGCATTCTCATTAAGAAAACTCTATCCAGAGAACTAAGGCTCAAATACGATCAGTACCAATCTTTTGTTGAGATATGGAGGGATCTAATAAAGGTATATGGGAAGGTGAGACGAACTGTCAGTTACAGTCTTGTGGAAGACCTGGTCTGCAAGAAGATGACTGATGGGAGTTCGTTGTCTCTGCATCTTGACAGCATGATGGAAATTATGAGAAGGTACAGAAAGAGAGGTGAACGAATCACTAGTCGGGCTAAAATCAATATCGTCCTGCACTCTCTCTCTGATTCTTATGGTGATTTCATCAAGTCCCTTGGTACCAAGTGCAAGTACACTCTTCCAGAGTTACTCTTGGCACTAGAACAATGGGAATCTGACCAGAAAGCTTCAGAATTTGCTCAATTCATGAAGGTCTTTGATAAGACTATGATTGAGGCAAAGGAATTAATTAAGCGGTTAGAAGAGGCTGATCAGGCAGAGGCTATCACGAGGCCATGCAAACGCAAGCGAAGTGAAGTAGATTGTCTAGTGCCTAGTACGGGTAGACAAGGTATGTCATGTGCATTTATAACGGAAACATGTTTAGCATCAGTTTCTACCCATTCTTGGGTAGTGGATACTGGAGCTACTGACCATATTTGTTATACTTTGCAGGGGTTCAGGCCGACAAGGCAGCTGAAGCATGACGAGATTACCATCTCAATGGGCAGTGGAGAACGAGTCTCAGCAGTAGCCATTGGAGATTTTACTTTATCCTTTGAAAACAATGTTCTGATTTTGAGAGATGTTTTATATGTGCCGGTTTTTTGGCGGAACTTAATTTCAGTTTCCAAGTTATTTTGTGATGGATATTCAGTTATTTTTGATAGTGGAGTTTCTATCATTGGTAATAACGGTGTTATCTGTCATGGCAAACTGATTGACTCTCTCTATATCATTGATTGTATGCATAAATCTTCCGTGAATGTTGCAAACTCATCTAATAATAATAATCATTTAAAGAGAAAGTTTTCTTCCGATGAGGATCAAACATATCTCTGGCACTTGAGACTAGGTCACATCAATCTAAAGAGGATTAAAAGATTAGCATGCGATGGGCTCTTGGATTCCTTCCAAGTGGTACCGCATCAAATCTGTGAGTCCTGTATAGAAGGAAAGATGACGACCAGGCCTTCTAAGGCAAGTCAGTCTCGAGCAGAGGACGTGTTACAATTGATCCACTCTGACTTATGTGGACCAATGTCCACGCAAGCTCGTGGAGGGTATGAGTATTTCGCCACTTTCATTGACGATTACTCAAGATTCGGATATGTCTATTTGCTTCGCCATAAGTCTGAATGCTTTGAGAAATTCAAAGAATTCCGGACTGAGGTAGAAAAGAAGCTTGGTAAGACTATCAAGACACTACGATCAGATCGTGGTGGGGAATACCTCAACAACGAGTTCTTGCAGTACTTGTCAGATAACGGGATTACATCCCAGTGGACTGCACCGGGAACCGCTCAACAAAATGGTGTAGCAGAAAGAAGAAATAGAACTCTCTTAGAAATGGTCAGGTCGATGATGAGTTATGCAAGCTTGCTGATTTCGTTTTGGGGATATGCCTTGGAAACAGCGGCCTATTTGCTTAACCTAGTACCTTCTAAGTCAGTTCCTAAAACACCTCTGGAACTCTGGTATGGGCGAAAGCCAAGTTTGAACAGAGTGAGGGTTTGGGGTTGTCCAGCATATGTGCTGACAAAGGAACCTGATAAGTTAGAAAGAAGGTGCAAGCTGATGCTGTTTGTAGGATATCCCAGACAAACGAAAGGTGGTTACTTCTATTGTCCTGAGAATCAGAAAGTCGTTGTCAATACCAACGCGAGATTCTTGGAGGACGAATATGTAAGAAACCACAGATCCAAGAGTGAAATTATCCTCCACGAGCTTGAGGATACAGAAGCAATTCCATCAGGAAAGCCCAGTATAGTGGTAGATCCACCTGTAACAGGTGAGAATATACCAACACTGCCACTAATGCAAGGTGTGGGACCAACGCATACTGTGCCAACTACTGACACAGCCCAGATGCCTCGTCGCAGTGGGAGGGTTAGTCACCAACCCGAGAGGTATATGTTCGTGGGAGAGTCTTCTGACTTGATCCCGGAAAACGGACTAGATGATACCGATCCCTGGACATATGATGAGGCGGTATCTGATAAAGATGCGGACAAATGGCTGATCGCCATGGATTCTGAAATAGATTCCATTACTGCTATGGATGTATACCAGAAAACTGATTTGCCGGATGGCCATCGAGCCATAGGGTGCAAATGGGTATACAAAAGAAAGAAAGGATCGAATGGGGAAATTACAGCTTTCAAAGCAAGGCTGGTGGCGAAAGGTTATAGTCAGAAAGAGGGTGTAGACTATGACGAGACTTTCTCACCGGTAGCCATGCTTAAGTCCATTCGAATACTCCTGGTCATAGCAGCACATAAGAACCTAGAAATCTGGCAGATGGATGTCAAAATCGCGTTTCTAAACGGGTACCTTGAAGAAGGTAGGGACATCTATATGCAACAGCCAGAAGGTTATGTGCAGAAGGGCGAAGAACATTTGGACTGGAAGCTAAGGAAGTCGCTGTATGGACTTAAACAAGCTTCACGGTCATGGAATCTCCGTTTTGATGAGGTGATTAAATCTTATGGATTCTCACAATGTTCAAACGAGAGTTGCATGTACCGTCTGTGTGTCAGCGAAAGCGTGGTATTCCTTGCACTTTTTGTAGATGATATTCTCCTATTTGGCGACAATGTGGAAGTATTGTCAGGCATAAAGGGGTGGTTATCCGAGCAGTTTCATATGAAGGACCTTGGGGAGGCAGGATACATCCTAGGGGTAAAAGTATTGCGGGAGCGCAATAAGAGGATGCTGACCTTGTCTCAAGGATCATATGTGGATACTGTGATTGCCCGTTTCAACATGCATAATGCAAAGAAAGGTCTGTTACCCTTCAGACATGGCATACATCTTTCCAAGGATCAGTGTCCGGTGACACAAAAGAAGAAAGATGAGATGAGCAATGTGCCGTATGCATCGGCCGTGGGTAGCCTCATGTATGCAATGTTATGTACGAGGCCAGATATCTGCTTTGCCGTAGGCATGGTAGCAAGATACCAGTCTAACCCTGGACAGGCGCATTGGGCCACGGTAAAGCACATACTCAAATACCTGAAAAGAACAAGGGACTATTGTCTTGTTTATCAGTGTGATGAGTTGTGCCCTGTGGGTTATACTGATTCGGATTTCCAGGCAGACCGAGATGAAAAGAAGTCCACCTCTGGCTATGTGTTTACATTGGGAGGTGGGGCCATATCATGGAGGAGTGCAAAGCAGAAGTGCATTGCGGACTCCACCATGGAAGCCGAATATGTGGCAGCTTCTGAAGCTTCGAAAGAAGCGGTTTGGTTTCGAAACTTCCTTCTGGAGTTGGACGTGATTCCTCAGCTACCCAGAACAATCACGGTGTATTGTGATAACTCGGGAGCTGTGGCTAATTCTACGGAACCACGAACTCACAGAGCAACAAAACACATTGAAAGCAAGTACCATATTATACGAGAAATCATAGCAAGGGGTGATGTGCTGATAAAGAATATTGATACGAAAGATAATCTAGCGGATCCATTCACAAAAGCTCTGCCTCAGAAGGTTTACGAGATGCATGTACGTAGCCTTGGGCTGAGGGCAAAGCCAGCCACGTAGAATGCTTGATGTAATAGCTGGATTAGTTTAGACGCGTTATACTCTGGAAAGCAAATGTATAATGCTTTGAGTATAAGTGGGAGATTGATGAATTTATATACTGAAAGCATTATGATTGGTATATTATGTACAAGGTTTATTGGTTAATATACTGGGAATCATAATTGTTGTATGTTCATCTCCTGTCTGAATTAACAAACATGTGTCGCAAACACAATTATCCTCTTATCTCGTCGATAGGGAGATCATACGGTGTGTAGAAGATCACGGAAGATCGTATGGATCGTTCGACCTAGCGAGATATAAATAGTCATCACAGCTGAGACAGTTCCAGGATAAACTGTCGGTGTAGGCTGCAGCATATGCGGATAAGCATCTTATCTTGGATGTCTTGGTATGCTGGTGTGGGG
>JAPKLW010000013.1:1427727-1463621 GCA_026898455.1 Plectranthus barbatus
CCAGTTCACTAGATCAACCGCTCCCGGCCTTGTCCTTCTTCAACTCTCATCAGCTGGTGGAGTGCGAGCACGTCACTTCAACCTCCACAGCTTCACTGGGTGTTTAGTTCTCCCAAGAACGTATCTTCTCAATACGGCAAAAGCCCGTAATAACTCAAGTGCTGGCTGGCACAAGAGCTGCTGTGAACTTCCTCAGAAGAGAAAGAACACCAAAGAGATCAGTAACTTACAAGCTGGAAGCTTGAAGTCTCGTGTTTGAATAAATCAACACACGGATAGCCTTTAGAAAGGCCTCGAAAGATATATGTGCTTCTACTTGCTTGAGCGTAATAAATTGCAGACTTTCGGTAGGTGAAGAGTATTGAATGTGAGGAAGCAAGCAAGCCAACGTCTTAAATGTTGGTAGTTCCGACCTATTTATAGACGCGGGATCCCATTCAAATCTTCTAGCCGTTTGGACACATCCGGAAAAGGTCTCTGTCCTCGCATGTCCTTCAGACGGCGGCAGGTAGGAATTTCCGGAAAGCGCCATGCTTTTGTCCACTTTATCTGACATTGATCTCTTTATGTCAGAACGGCACTATTCGTCAGTAGGAGGAATCGGAACTGGTGTCTTGAACTGATAGACTTTAAGGTATCCTCCTTAAAAGTCATACTCTGTCAGTTAATTCCTCGACGAATCTTCTTTTTGTCTCTAGGACTCTGGGAGAGAGAATCTGGAATTCTGCTGGTAACATCCGACTGGTAGATCATTCTGGTGATCTTGTGCTGGCAGTCTCTGCTGGTGACTTTGCGCTGGCACAATCTAAGTCTACCAATATGTCTGATGTTAACCCTTTCTTGGAATCTCCCATGACTGGTGGCTTCACCGCTGGTGAATAGTGTCAGTGAGAACACCTATTCTGCTGGTAAGGTTTGTCAGCCGCCTGCTGATGAAAACCTTCCCAACTGGTGAACAGTAGCCAGTCATTAGCTCTTTCTCATGCTGATGAACAGTGTCAGCACGAGTCTTTGTCAGCCGCCTTCGGATGAGACTTTCCCAACTGGTGAACAGTAGCCAGTGGTAAGCACTTCTCATGCTGGTGAACAGTGCCAGCATGAGTCTTGATCAGCTGCGACTTACAACTCAAAAGACCTAAACAGGACTTTACATTTGAGAACTAGAGCTATCTAGAGACAACTGACGCTGGTAGGACTTAGGATTTGATCCACCAAAACACCAAAACTAGAATCTAAACAAGTAGCTACTGGGGAAAGGAAACTTAGCCAAATTTCCCAACACAAGGAAGCCGGACGAATTAGAGTGAAGGATAATTTACAGACACAAAGAAGGTTTCCAGATCCAAACTAAAAGATTCGTTCTGACAAAGACGGTCAAAATATGGAGATTGCCAATCAGAAAGAAGGGAGACCTGAAGAGTCTCTGCGCTTCGCCAAAAAGGAAGAATGAAGATTGGCGAGCAAACCCTCTGAGTCTAACGGATAAGATTCAAACAGCCGTTTGAATCTTCACCTATCAATAGGTTTCACCAAAGAGAACAAAAGAGATCTTAACACTCTCAATACACGCGAACTCATCCTAGCTTGTACTTGATTGAAGTTGTTCATAAGCTTTCTTACTCGAATCTCGAGACCTTTGAAGTTTATTCTTAGGTTATCATTGGGATTCTTTCTATCTTAGTAAGAATCTAGCAGTCACCTTGCTCTACAAGCGTGATTATCACGGGCTACTGCCAAAACACGGAAAGGTTCTGGGAAGAACAATAAAACTCCCAAAAAGGTCGATGTCCGAGGAGAAGAGAGGTTTTTCCTCACTCTACAGAGTGTCAAAGGTGCAGATTGAAGATTGAGGTACTTGAAGGTGTGCGCTGACCAGGCGGAGGAGCTGCTCAACATTAGAGATCAAGCCTGACCTTGTAATCAATCCATAGTGAATTTTCAGTCTGGAGGACTTAAGAGTGGACATAGAACATTTGTTCGAACCACTATAAATACCGTGTTCATTTAATATTTTCATTTCGTTACGTTGCATACTGTGTGATTTGAAACTTAACACACCAAGTGTTGAAGTATAATCTGCAATAAATCTAACGAAAACACGAGTTTAAACACATTTGATAAACACTTACTAAGTCGTGACCTTAGCAAGATAAGTGCATCATATTAGTAAAACTTCTGCTGCATATACAAACACTCTGATCGGGGACCAACTATAAGTCAATATTGAATTTCAAGGTCTTCCATAGAAATTTAAGAGCATTCAGAATCGGATTGAACCAGTGTGCCAAAAAACACTATTAATACTTCACCGGTGTTCTTGCGGGAAGTTGACATTGATAAAAAAGCCTCCATCAAACTCCCCGAGGTGGTGTACTATGTACTTCTACCTCCAGCTCAATCCCGAGCACCCCGAATTCCTCAGACACAGGAAATTTGACCAGTGGGTGGCTATTCCCTAAAGAGGATGAGGCGTGTTCAAGCTAATAGTAAATTTGATCTTTCTTTTCCTTGTAGGTAACCCCCGAACACTGTTGGCGGACGCGGAGCAGCCCAATGTTGACAAGGCTTACGACGTTAGAGTGAGCGATTGCGAGTGGCCTGTCGTACAGAACAGGCGATTCATCACTGTGGACTCAATTCTCGATCACCAGAACTGCCTCCCCAACCTGCCAAACTCTATGACGTGCTGTCGACCTGAGGTGCCACTTGAGCAGGTCCCCAGGGCCCTTCGCGAGAAGAAACTGGCCTGCGACAAAGAGGAGGTTCAACGTCGGGTTGTAAACCCCCCGAAGAGGCCCCATGTCGACTCTGACCTGCCCCCACCCCCTCCTCCTCCTCCAGTGCCCTTCAAGAACCCAAAGGAGGGGAGGGTGGTGTCTTCTTGCCCCACGACTCACCAAGACATGTCATAACGTGTTGAGGAGAGGGGGAAGACTAAAGAGACCGGGAGCCTCGAGCACCAGAGGCGCCGGCGCTCCAGGGAGCATGAGTCGTGCCAAGAAGATCGAAGCATGGTTGTGGTGACCACCACAACCCCTCCAGACGTGCTTGTGGACCCGTTCCTGGTTTGCGCGTGCAAACTACTGCAAAACCCAGGGTCCGTCCTTGCATGACTGGCGCGCTACGAACTCCACCAGCTTCAGGTAATCCTTCGATCTTGAAATAATTTGGTGAATATGAAATCTTATGCTTCATTCTCGAGTAAGCCCACGTGGAGTTTGATGCAATTCATCGGGAGCTCACTGTTTTTAGTGATAAGTGCTCCGAGAAGATCTACAAGCTCTGCAAGGTGTCGGACTCTGCCAAGAAGCTGGTGGATAGTCTTAATGACAAGCTCGACATCGCGGACGAGAGGGTTGCTGTTGTGAAGGCGAAGGCGGAGAAAGCCCAGCGAGAGGCTGATGCCTACCAGTAGGAGTTGGAGCTCTTCCGCAAAAAAGCTGTCGAGGTCTAGTCTGATGCGGCCAAGCTGGTCCAGGACCTCAAATCGAAGAATGATCAGCTCCTATCTCTCGATGCCGGGCTCAAAACGCAGTAATAGAGCTATGTAGCCGAGGTCGAGAAGTATGATGATCAGATCGCTCGCCTGCAAACAGGCGAGGGACTCAATTTTGATGTCCTGAGCACCTCCCCTCACTTCTCCGAGACGTACGAGGTACCTCTCAACGCCCTTCAACGTACTATGAACTCCTTTCTTTTTATTTTGTCTAACCTCTTCATAGACACTCGCCAAACAGATCGAGAGCGAGGTCTAGGAGAAGATTCCTGCTAAGTTCCCCAACCTCAACCTAAACGTCTTGGACAAGCCCGAGCCCGAGGGGGACAAAGAGCAGGGCCAGGAGCTAGAGGAAGAGCAGGAGCGGCTCGAGCAGCAACGACTGGAGCAGCAGTCGCTCGAGCAGCAGAGTCAATCAGAGGACTTCTCCTGTGCGGACTATGAAGTTGGTAGCGGCCCCAAGCAAGATGAATCTACGTCTGGCTCGACTCCTGATCCTAACGCGAGCTCTGGTCCAACTCCTTATCCGAACGCCACTGCCTGAGTTTTGCATTATTTTGATGAATTTCAATTTTTGCCTTGTTCAAACAATTTTACTGCTTTTCATGTGAATTTCTGTTACTTTCTCTTTCACGACCTTAATTGAAGTCGCCGCTTTTGAATTTCAACTCCTTGTGCATTTTCAACTGCTTCGGGTATCTTTTGTATGATTCTCCTTATGTGTGGCGTGTTGCAATGCATAACACAGAGTAAGAATGGGCGATGCCTCGGCATTGCCCCTCCAATGCTTAAGTCAGTACAATATACCATAAATAATAATCAAACTAGAAAAAGTTAGGAAGAATTATCTGGGAGAATGTGCGAGATACTTTTTGGACTGCTTGTAGCATCTACTTGGACCTGCAAGATAGTTACGAGGAGCGAAGCTTCTCCCCTCCGATGCTTAATTTAGTAATGGTTAAATAAGAAAAATAGAAAATAAATTAGGACGGTAAGGAGAAAGCGTATGTGTGAGATAGATGGGTTCGATCTCCACTTTTAGAAATAATATTTCTTCAAGTGCTTAATGTTCCAACTATTTGCGATCTCCCTTCCATTGTGGTCCTCTAGATGATAGGCTCCTCAACCTACTACTCTGGTGACTTAGTAAGGTCCGTCCCATGTCGGTGCGAGCTTTCATGCGCTCTGTTCCTTTGTATTCTAGAAAACCCTTCTGGGTACCCACTCTCCCTCCTTGAAAGTTCTCATGTGAAGCTTTTTGTTGAAGAACTTTGCGACCTGCATCCTTCTTTGGGCCATGTTGAGCAAGGCCTAATCTCTCTGTTCGTCAATTAATTCTAGGCTCTTGAGTAATTTGTCGTTGTTCTCTTCCTTTTGCGCACGTTTGAATGCGTAAACTCCTGGCCTTTACTTCTGCCAGAATGACAGCCTCTTCGACATAGGCAAGTGCGAACAACAAATTCCCTTTTGACATTAGCTGAGTGGTTCAATAGGCCCAAAGGACCCCGGGCAACTCATCAACCCACTTGGACTTATGGGCATCGAGACACTTCTTCATCGTCGCCATGATTGTTTTGTTGGTCAATTCGGCCAGACCATTCGCCTTCGGGTATTTGGTGTGGAGAAGACTAGCTTGATGTTGTACTGATCGCAAAATTCTTGCACCTTGCGCCCCGTGAACTGTGTTCAATTGTCGGTTCAAATTTCTTTTGAGATTCCGAATCTGCACAGGATGTGCGACCAGAGGAACTTGATGACTTCTTGCACCCTGACATTGGGGATTGCCTCCGCTTGGACCCACTTGGTGAAGTAGTCCGTTGCCACGAGCAAATATTCTTTCTGTCCTAAGGTTTTTGGGAGATTCCCCACAATGTCCATCCCCCAAGCCATGAATGGCCAAGCCGCGATCGTAGCGTGGAGTGGCTCTACATGGCTTTGAGTTGTAATCTCGAACCTTTGGCAAGCCTCGCAGCTCCTAACGTAATTTTTTGCGTCCTTCCTTAGGGTGGGCCAATAGAAGCCCGCCTAGATGACTTTGTGTGCTAAGGGCCTTGCCCATTGGTGACTCTCGCAGTCACCCTCATGAATTTCCATGAGGACGACCTGCCCGGCTGCTGGCTCAAGGCACTTAAGGCGGGGACCTTCTAAGGACTGCCTGTACAGTTTGTCGTCATGGATAGTGTATTTGGCGACCGCTCTTGCTAGTCGAACTGTGTTCGACCCGTCTTTGGGCGTGACTCCTCTCCAAGGTATCGCATGATTGGCTCGATCCATGAATCTGCAGTGTTTATCTCATGGACTTCAATGGCTTTCGTCTGGACTGCAGATTTTTCGGCCCAAGTTATCGGAATGGGTCTCCCCTGCTTGTCATGTTCTGATGATTCCAAGTTCGCCAAGGCGTCGGCCTCACTGTTTTCTTCCCTGGTTATCCGTTCTCATAACGTGGTAATAAAAGGGTAAGTTAGTATTAATTCTTTGGTAAAAATGAATTAATATTAATTAATTAATTGTGTCCTGGGTTGTGGGCATGTGAATTAATTAATTGTTAGGCCCACTTTATTATTTGCATTAGGTCCCAGGTCTGGCCCAATTAAATATGTTAAATGGAGCTCAGTAGCCCATTAGGGTTTGCAACCCTAGGTCTATAAATAGATAGTTATCTCTCACAAACCCTAGAACTTTAAGGTGAAGGTCCGTCATAGCGGAGGGAGGCGGTGGTGGAAATGTCAGTTTGTTGAGGGGAGTGATGTTGAACTCTCTCATGAGATCGTTTACCGTTCCGCCCGGGTTCGGTGGTTGTGGGGCTCTGCGTCCGATTGTTACGAGCTGCCCACGACCTCTACCGGTGTTGGCTCCTGCGCCTCATCCTGCCGGCAGAGCAGTCCTTCCGTCATCAATTTCAATCTCGTGGGTGTTGTTCTAGTTGTTTGCCATTTCCTGCAAAAAATATTAACACAAACTTGTTCTAGGGGCCCCACGGTGGGTGCCAAATTGTTGAGGTTCGAAATGTAGTGGATACAGAGCCCCGAGAACTATACAAAATATGCATAAAATGGAGAGCACAAGCTATATAAATAAATAACAAAATACGTTCAATAATTAGAATAAACGCAAATATCTGGTACAAGAGGAATGAGTCGTCCGATAAAACTATGCGAGTGGAGCGTATCCCCTTTTTATAGTATGCCAACGGTGGTCGATCTATATGAGAGTGTTAAAGCTTATGAAAAGCTCGGTGCAGCGAATTGGCATACGAGGGGGAGTATTTATAGGGGTTAGTGACCTAGGGTTCATTCTAGGGTTAGTGTGAATCTCGCTAGAGTCGTTCGGTGATGCCTTCCAGGGATATCGGAGTTGCTGAGCTGAAGGCAATTGGTCTTCCCCGAGAACTTTGCGTGTTTATCCCTATCTTTTTGCCAATCCCAACTAACCATTACGCGACCGTTGGGCAGCTCGGTTTACGCATATCGGACTTCCTTTACAATAGTTGGACTGCACTCCTTGCTGATCAAACTGCTCTGTGTCGGACTGCTTTTGATCGAACTGCTCTGATACTATCTCGTGAGCCGGTCTCTCTATTGCACCTATACGAAGGTAAATTTGGGCCGCGCACTGGACCTTTAAGTGGGCCGAATAAGTTTGACCCCCAACAGTATATAATGCATGTCGAAGTCAAAATAATTCAGTACACGAAAGATCAATACAGCTCAAAAATGACGTCACACGATCAGCATTCGAATATTTATTGCTACATTGATTTGAAAAGGTTTGAATCAAAAATAAGATGTCTTCAATCAAATTTATATGACAAGAATCTTTCATAAAATTAATAATAGACAAGTTTCAATCTTGAAGATTTGAGAATCTTCCCTATTAATAATTTTTCATATCTATTATTAAAGGAATATCCAATATTTAGTTCATATATTTTTATTTTTTATTTCTCTTAATATTATAAAAAATTATAACTCTTTCAATGTAAATTAATTTTTATATATTTCATAAGATGATTTTTGTTGGGAATTATTTTATAATTCTCCCTTTAGGATCAAATATGTAATAGGTTTTGTTGAATCAAAGCCTTAGTTGTTGGTCGATCAATTGCTGAATTCTAGTGTAGTCTAGCAACTCTTGTAATGTCCTGTATAAGCTAAGCATTGAGTTGTAATAGATTAGATTGTTAGAAATATTCCCAGCAGATGAAGGAGATTGCTAAAGGAGTTAGCAGTCAAATGCGAAGAAGGAGATTTCTAAAGCATTAGCATTCGTATGTCGAAGAAAAGACTGCTAGAAGGATTTACTCAGCAGACAAAAGCAAAGCGATAGCAGAATGCTGAAGGAGTCAACATCCGTTAGCATTCAAAGCAGTCTGCTAAGCAATAGCAATCAGCAGAAGACTACAGTGGTATAGTTGCATCTGCTGAAGGAGTCAGCAGATCGAAGGATCAGATTGCTAAGAGGATCCTAGCAATAAAGATGCCTAGCAGAGTACTCCCAGAATTTCCAATAAAATGCCTAGCAAGGAGATACTTAGCAGAGACTTGCGAAAGACACCCGTTCTGACAGAAAGTACAACCAAGGACAAGAGCCTTCCCGAAGTAGGTTGGAAAGGACTATACAATGACAGAAAGGTGGAAAAAGCAAGTAACCTCTCTTAGATAAAGAACCGTTGTGTCTAACAGGTTTGGAGATTCAAAGTTTGAATCTCCAGATATAAAAGCAAAGTCTAAACAAAGAGAGAGATACAACTGCTCTTTCAATACAACGAACTCATACTCGAACAAAAGATTCCTAAGACTCAAGCGAAAAGCAAGAGAGCAGTCAGTTGAAAGCCAACATTCGAAAAGTATTCAAAGCTTTCAACTACCGAAGTGTCCCCATTGGTTATCTGACACTTCATTGAAGAGATTCCTTGACTTAGATAAAGAATCTTCAATCATTGGGATACCTTCCAATCTTGGAAGCATCCAGCAGTCAATTCTCTGAAATGAGATTGACTAGGACGGGCTAGAAAGTTCAGAAGAAACTCTAAAACTTCCAAAAGTAGTAAAGACGAGTTTTACAAAGGTGTGCCCTTGACTCAGCTGGAGTTGCGCCTGAAAAGAAGAAGGATAACGGAAGATAGCTGTGCAGGAGTTGGGTCGAAAGTTCACCACTTGTTGCATGTGTTGGCGAATCCTTGTATTCTGATATATTTTTAGTGGAATTCTTAGCATTTCAGCTAAGGAGTGGACGTAGATCTGTTGGATCGAACCACTATAAACTCTGTGTCCCTTATTGTTTTATTGTTTCCTGTTTGCATTTGAAACCTAGTACCTTCAAGTTACTAGTGTATATCTTGAAACAATCTAATACAGACTTGAACTTAAAGCTAAACATTTAGAGAAGATTAATTGCAAGATAAGATCTAAGTACTTCCACTGTATTTCGTGTTTCTGTTTAAGCACAACGACTCTGGTAAATCGGGACCAATAAGTGGTATCAGAGCGGAGGTCATAACAGACTCTCCATTTCTGAGTCGCTTTTGACCAGATCTACATTTTTCCTTGTGCTTCTCTGTTGCTTTCTGTTTAGCTCAGGTATCTAAAATCTTGCAAGATAATGAATCATACTCTACCCAAGTACAACAAAGAGAAATTTGAGTCATGGAAGAAGATGACAACTATCCAGCTTCAAAGTATTTAACCAGAGATGGGGGATGTGCTAACCAAAGGACCCATCCAAATCATGAAGGTCAACACTACAGTCGGTACACCAGCTGATGGTCAACCACGTCCTAAAATGGTAGCAAAATCTTACGAAGAATGGACATTGGAAGACAAGAAGAGGGGTCAGCTGGAATACCTAGCAATGAAGTTGATCCTTGATAGTCTACCCCCTTTGATGGCCGACAAAGCCCTTGACTTTAAGACAACTAAGGAAATGTGGGACTACGTTTGCGAATCTTCCCAGGAAACTGAGAAGATGAGACGCAACAAACTACAGGTAGCTGTAGATAAATATGAGTCTTTTTCTATGATTCCAGGTGAAACGATACAGACCATGGAAGAACGGTTCAACACAATCATAGGAGAGCTCAAGAAAGTGAACAAGACATATGACAACGGGGAGATAAACAATAAGATAATATCAAAACTCTTCCCAAGAAGTGATTGGTTTGTCAAGATGACGAGCCTAAGTGAGAAGGATCTCAGCAAAATGATGACATCTGAGGTATTTTCTCAACTTAAAGCTCATAAGTTCATTATACAACAGTCAAAGAAGAACGAGGCTGCTTTGGTGCAACCTACGTCATCAAATGCCGGAAACTCTGAGGACTTGGCATACTTTGTCAAGAAAGATACTGGCAAGTGGAAGCAGCCAAGAAAGCCTTTCCACAACCAGGAGAGATCTGCTCCAGCAACACCAACCAAGGAGATTCCTTCAACCTCTAGCTCTCAGAGTGAAGACCAAAAAGATCAATGAGTTGGAAGAGCAGATGAGGAGGCTCCAGAAGTTGATGAAGGAAGCTAAGGCCGAAAAGGAAGCAAAGATTGCTTCAATCCATTGCCCATCAGAAAAGAAGCCCAGGACATGCTTCGAGTGCCAATCTCCTGATCATCTAAAGCAAGAGTGTCCAAGGGTGAGTCCAGAAGAAAGGGAGCGCCTCCAAAAAAGGTTTGAGCAAAGAGTAGTCCGAGCAGTGACCAAGGCGTTGCTGACAAGGACCGAAGTACCTGATATTCCGGATAACGAAGAAGAATATTATCAATCTGACGAGGAAGAAGAAGCCATGATGGTGATGATGGAAAATATTGTGGAGGAAGATGAAGCAAATGCTTATGCAAAGCAACCTGGTGAATTGGCTCTAGCAGTCGACAATAATGAGGTAACCTCTACTAGTATTCCTAGCTTAGCAATCATGCATGAATCGGAGGAATCTTTTCTAGATTCTGAGGATGATTTTCTTACGAAGCTTTCCATTGAATTTTCTAAAATGTATGAAATCAAAAATGCTATCATAGGAGAGAATGCCTCACTCAAATTAAAAGTCACATCATTGACCGAGGAAGTCGAAAGACTAAGGTCTGAAAGTGAGGATTTTTCGAAACTCAAGGCTGAATTCTCCAATCTCTCTGAAAATTTAAAAAATCTTGAAAACGAGAATTTAACTTTGCAAAGCAAAGCTAATGAAAAGTACATTTGTGCATACACGACGAGCAAGGATGTTTTAAATAGCCTTGTTAGCCAACGGAGACGTCATTATGACCGATCTGGAGTTGGGCATAGTCGTAGCAGCAATAATGAGACTTCGAAGCAGAAAAAGAACGTTATTTTTGTTTCTGCTGGAAAATTGTTTGCTAATGATGAAGGCAAAGATAAGATGATTGTTGAGTCATCCACTACTAGGCAGAATGCTAAGCAAAATGTCAAGTAGGATGCTAGGCGTAATGCTCAGCAGAATACTCGGCAGAATGCTAAACAACATGACAGGCAAAGTGCTAGGCGTAATGCTCAGCAGAATACTAAGCAGAATGTTAAGCAGACTGCTCAGCAGAGTATTAGGATGAGTGTTAGATCTCTGCAGAACACTTACCGTGTGTCTGCTAGACAGACTTACTCAGCAGAATCGAGGATGAGGGCTAAGCATTATGTTCCTAATGCTGGGAAGCCGAATCCTATATTTGCTAGGGGCAAGCATGTTAACTACCATGCAGTAAGGCCTCTATATCATCAATACACACCACATAGGAGGAACACCTATGTGAGGCCCCAGTCCAAACGCTTTTCATTTGAAAGGACTGTGAAGGCTAAGAAGATCACCACTTCACCTCATGCACGACACGTTAAACATGCATATCGAAAGGTTGAGAAGGTTTTTGATGGTGACATCAAGAAGTAAATTTTTAGAATCACCAAGATGTGGATTCCGAAAGGAACAATGGTTCACGCTAATCCTGCAGGACCCAATGCTAAGCGGGTACCTAAATCAACCTGATTTTGTTTGCAAGAACAGGACCCAAGCGCTAAGACATCAAGAATGTCAAATGAGTGGATCCTTGATAGTGGTTGTTCAGCGCATATGATAGGGCAAGAAGAATTATTCACAGATCTTCAAAGAGTGTATAGCCCAAGCGTCATGTTTGGTGACAACAGTAAAGGAAGAATAATTGGACGAGGATGCATCGAGCAGAATGGATTGCGCATAGTGAATGTTACCCTCGTTACAAATCTCAAGCATAATCTCCTAAGCATCAGCCAGCATACTGAAAATGGGTACAACGTTTATTTTATAAGTACTGGTGGTGAGATTGTTGACAATGTTACAGGAGAAGTGAAGCTAAGAGGCATCCGCAAGGGTGGCCTATACATTGTTGATTGGCAAAGCGATCAACAACATTCATGCTTCGTAGCATTAAACAAAGAGGAGACGAATTAGCTTTGGCACAAGAGGTTGACGCATCTTAATTTCAAAACCATCAACCACCTCTCCAAGCACAAGCTCGTTGAAGGATTCCCCGAAGAAACCTTTCAAAAGGAAGGTGTGTGTAAAGCTTGCCAACAAGGGAAGCAGATAAAGGCATCTTTCAAGTCAAACCTGGAAAAGGCCACATCAGAGAGGGTCCTTGAGCTCTTGCACATGGATCTATTCGGCCCAGTCACTCCATCCACTGTAAGTAAGAAAGTTTATACACTAGTGGTTGTTGATGACTTTTCCAGGTACACATGGGTTCGCCTGCTAAGGACCAAGGACGAAGTCAAGATCCTTCTACCGGAGCAGATTCTTAAAGAACAAAATAGCAAAGAAGTGACGGTGAAAAGGATCAGATCGGACAATGGAACCGAATTCTGCAATGGAATCTTGATGGACTTTTGCGCAGAAGCCGGTATTGGTCATGTGAAGTCCACTGCTAGGACTCCCCAGCAGAATGGATTAGCAGAGTGAAGGAATAGGACACTGAAGGAAGCAGTCCGGTCCATGCTTGCTGACTCTGGATTGAGTTGAAAGTATTGGGGAGAAGCCGTGATGACTGCATGTTACACTCAAAATAGGAGCGCTGTAAATGGCAGATTCAACAAAACTCCTTATGAAGTGTATAATGGTCGTAAGCCTTCGATCACTCATCTTCGTGCTTTCGTTTCTACATGTTATATCCATAATAATGGGAAGTCGAAACTTAACACTTTTTGGCCTAAGTCTGATGAAGGTTTTTTCCTGGGATATGGACACCCTTCTCACAAAGGCTATCGAGTGTTAAATAAGACAACCCAACTTGTGGAGATAACATGCAATGTAATTTTTGATGAGTCTACTCTAGTGCGCAGGGTTATCAAAGAGCAAAGGGATAGTAATCATGAGACCAATGATGTCCATAATCAATCAATCTTGAATTCTTTCAAAAATCTGAGTATTGATTCGACTAGGTCTATAAATGATTCTAATCAAGCAACGACGCACTCAGCAGGTGATCAGACTGTTGACTAGGCCTGTGATGCTAATGATCATGCTGAGGCCACCACCTGAATTCATCTTAATAATAATCTGGAAGTCATGGGATCTCTAGACAAAGAAGATGAGGAAATCTCAAAGACACCTCCCGCTGGTGAAGAAGGTGTAGGCATTACTGAAGATCTTGGCAAAGGCGTTGCTGAGTTACCCGCTGCTGAGGTTCCGGTTGCTGAGAATGTTGCTGAAGATGCTGAAGTTTCGTGCTGAAGCTGCAGGTGCTGAAGTTCCCGATGCTGAGAATCAGAATGCTGAGGAGCAGAATGTTGACCTCCCAGAGATTGCTGAGGAGAATGTTGTAGCAGACAACAACCCAGCAGGCGAGGCAGATGCTGATGTTCCAGAATCTAACAATCCAAGGCCAAAATGGTTACGTAATCATCCTTTGGATGATGTTCTTGGTGACATCAATGATCCAACTCTGACGCGACAAGGGAATACGATGCTAGCGTGCTATATTTTGCACGAGGAGCCTACGAAGGAGGAAGATGCTCTATGATGTCCAGATTGGGTGAATACTATGCAGGAGGAGCTAGCAGAGTTCACGCGCAATCATGTGTGGGATCTAGTAGATAGACCAGAGCATCAGAGCGTTATTGGAACAAAGTGAGTGTTCAAGAATAAGAAGGACGAGTCAGGAATGGTCTTTCGAAACAAAGCACGTCTTGTAGCAAAAGGTTACAGACAATGCGAGGGAATTGACTATGATGAGACGTTTGTTCCATTAGCTCGTTTGGAAACAATTCGGTTGTTCCTCGCATATGCTGCACGCAACGAATTCCCAGTATTGCAAATGGATGTAAAGAGTGCATTCCTGAATGGTGAGCTCAAAGAAGAAGTGAATGTTGAGCAGCCACTTGGTTTCGAGCAAGGAAATCAAGTGTATAGGCTCAGGAAAGCCTTGTATGGCTTGAAGCAAGCACCAAGAGCGTGGTATGGAACTTTATCTAAGTTCCTGCTAGCAAATGGATTCACAAAGGGAAAGATTGATTAGACTCTTTTCAGAATCAAAGATGAAGGAAGTATCTTGCTAGTGCAGATATATGTGGACGACATCATCTTTCGCTCGAAGGATCCGAAACTATGTGAGAAGTTTTCTCAGCTCATGCAAAGCAATTTTCAGATGAGCATGATGGGAAGAATGTCCTACTTCCTAGGACTTCAAGTCAAGCAATCGGATGGAAGGATATTTATTCATCAAAAAAAGTATACTCGCGACCTGATCGCTAAGTATTGCCCAGAGAAGACCAAGAGTCTAAGGATTCCCATTAGCACAAGCTACCAAATCAGCCTCGATGCAGGAGGAGAAGATGTGAATCCAACCCATTATAGAGGTATCATTGGCTCTCTACTCTATCTAACTGCTAGCAGACCGTATATATCTTATGCAGTTGGAGTGTGCGCAAGATACCAAGCAAATCCTAAGAAATCTCACTTGGATATTGCTAAGAGGATCGTCCGATACCTAAATTGCACAGAAGGACTTGGAATTTTGTATCCAAGGTTTGATGGTCTTTCACTAAGTGGCTATTCTGACTCAGACTTTGGAGGGTGCAAAATTGACAGAAAGAGCACAAGTGGCACCTGCCAATTCCTCGGGCACAAGTTGATTAGTTGGTTTAGCAAGAAACAGCAGTCAGTAGCTACATCTACCACTGAAGAAGAGTATGTAGCGGTTGCTAGTTGTTGCTCGCAAGTCTTGTGGATTCGGCAGCAGTTACAAGATTATGATATCTCTTCTGAATGTGTGCCAATTTACTGCGACAACAACAGTGCGATGTGCATAACCAAAAATCCAGTCCATCATTCAAGAACTAAGCATATCAACATTCGAGATCATTTTATTCGAGATCATCAAGAGAAAGGAGATATTGATGCGAAGTATGTATGCACTGAAGATCAGCTAGCAGACATCTTTACTAAACTACTAGATGAGGCCATATTTAAAGAATTATGCATTAAATTAGGCCTTGTGGAGTTAGACGATGCTGTGGATGAATGATTTGTTATCTTTCATTCTTTCTGGATTTCTGGATTTCTTGAAGAAATTGGAGAAAAACGTATCCCAGCTTATGTTTGTGCTGCTGAATATAGTTGCTAAATTTCTGTCTGCTAAATGTTTGGTTGTTGAGTCCTAGCTCTCAGCAGACCTCTATGTATATGTGATTACATTTGGGACGATTTGCTAGAAGATGCAATTGCTGAGTCGATGACTGTTGAGTTCCAACTCTTAGCGGTTCCTATGTTATGGATGCAAAGGCAAGATTCAACCATGAGTAACTCAGTATGAAGAAACAATAAATGGAGAAATTCCTTTTCATTTCAATATTCAATATATACAAGGGAATATACATCATACAAGGAAAGAAGAAGAGCTACAACGTCTACGACTAGTAAGGTGGACGAGGCCTTAAGGGATAGAAGTCAGAATCCCTGAGATTGGGGCGGCCCGCAATGATGTCTGGAAATCTCCGTTAAAGGAGCCAACTCAACTGCATTCGGCAAGGGAGTAGAACATCCGAAAAATCCTGGACGCATTCCGTACGCCCTGGAAGATGAACGCTGCCCAGTCCACATCAGCCCTGTCGTTGAACGCCATCATGGCTCTCCAAACTTCCCTGGTGAAATCCGACTCATCGCGATCAAAGCTGATGAGCATGCTGCTGATGATGTCAAAAATCACCATGTACGATGTTTTAGGACCGTATGCGGAGGCCATCGGACTAAACACAAAGACGGGAGAGTGCCTCCACTTGTCTCAAGCCATCCATTCTGGCACTGTCTCCTCTTGGTCGTATTCCCATACTGACACGGGACCCCGGCGAAGGCCAAAGTCCGTAGCAAATGTATCAGGCGTCCATCGAACGAGCTGATTACGGAAGATGCCGTATACTGCGTTCTCAGCAGGAACGCAAGAATGGATGAAATTTTTGAGATGAGACCCCTGGAAGTGATGAGGAGTTGAGCAGACAAACTGCTCTAGTCCATTTTGGCGGAGGCCAGCCATCACCTCCTCCGCAACCATGTAATCCGACTCATACTCGATGTACAAGTCGGACTCATGCAGAATTTGGTTTCAGTGAACAGTGAGGTCTCCCAGAGAAAACATTTTTTTTTGTGATTGCAGAAAGTATGTCTAACTTTAAAGAGATGAAAAGAAGATGGAGAAGATGATGTGTAGAGAATCAGAAGTGATGGCGAAACTCTCTACATAAGGTGTTATTTATAAGCAAAATAGCCCTGTCTTTTCTCATAATTAATGGATGAGAAAAATCTTCCAAATGATCACATCGGTTCAGTACCTCTCTCGGAATTCGAAGAGTCGCCTAAAGAGAGTGATCGACAGATATGCAAGGGATGTCCAATCGGAGACAGAAATGACGGAAGGTGATCAGACGGCAAAAGGCTCAAGATATTTAATACAAGATCTTGAATGCTGAGTCCAATCTCTCAGCAGATATTATGAGGATGCTGACATATTTGAAAGATAGAATATATGTTGCTAGCACGTGAATGCTGAGCTCAAGTTTTTAATGGTATATTTGAGTACTAAGGGATTCTACGCTAGCAGATCGCTGAGTCCAAGCTCTTAACAGTCTCAGAAAGTCAAAGCGGGAAGTTTTGAATTCGAATTGATGGGACCCAATGTGGTGCATTTAATGCGTGCAGACGGCTGTGACGAATCAGAAGGCGACACATCAAAAGCACTCGAGCATTTTTGGGACGTGGGAGACCATACGGAAGGTCATGCTGAATCTGAGTCGTTGATTAAATCCGAAAAATACGTTTCCCCGGTCATTGGATCTTGAGTCAGAAGGTATAAACACTCAACCTCATTCATCGTTCAAAACTTTCCACACTTTGAACAATTTGAATCCCTAGAATCCCAGATCCTTTCAAATACTCTCATTTTCCTCTCAAAGATGTCTAACCCTGAATCCTCCAACCCATCATCGAATATACCAAAATTCTATTACAAACCCGCTGAAGGCACAAGGTTGGATAAGAGGCATGAACCCGAGTTCACAGATATCGTAACCAGAGATGATATCGACACCAAGATTCCTTACTCTCGGTTGGTCTCTCTCGCCCGAAAGAAGGAACAATCTGGGCTTTCTGATGCTCAGAAGCGCGCGGCGCAGGTATTAAAGGAAAGGATTTTTTACACACCCCTGGCTTCTGAACAATTTCCTGAATGGGTCACGAATGCCCTAGTGCATGCACAAGTGGTTCAATACCTATCTGCAGAGCCGAAGAGATTTCATCCCCACATGGTCTCTGAATTCTATGCAAGGGCAGTTTTCAATGACTAAGTCATTTACAACCTCCGTATTCGGTACCATCATCACCGTAGACGCCGACGTCCTTGCAGCGACGTTTGGGTTGAAGAACTCAGGCGACCGTGTCTCCACTTATAAATTGGTACAAATCGATGCTATGAAGGAGAGGTGGAATGATTGGAAGAAGCCGGAGATCCAGGAGGACCCGTCACACCCATGGAAGGTAGTCTCTCCCATACCAGTTCAAGGAGGATTACAAGCTCCTTGTTGAGCTTGTGATAAAGATGTTTCAATGTGATGTCGGCTCATACTCGGAGTTATCAGCCAAGAAGTATGCTGTGTTGATAGCTCTGGTGGATGGCATCAATGGTAATTGGGCACAATTCTTTTTCGAGCGGTGGTTAGACCACGCAAAAAAGAATTTGAAGATAAAGCCAGGCGAAGGAACCTTCACGTCCAATGTCAATTTTGGACTTAAGATCAGCATGTTTTTGGAGACCATCTTCATAGACGAGGAGCTTGATGAAGGCGAAGCCCTACTATCAACCGATTTTATTCCTCTATGGAAGAAGCAAGCTTCAACTCAACCCACTCTAGCAGCGAAGACATCTACTGGTGCGATGGTGCTTCAACCAGCCATTCCTCTAACTGCTGAAGAAGTTGCTGCTATGAGAAAGAATGCAGAAACAGAGCAATGCTTCCAAAACTTGGAAGAAATCGAGAAGCTCGGCCATCTGCCCGATGATCAGATTGAGGAGATCATAGCCAAGAAACAAGCCGAACAGCGAGCATCGGTTCTAGGGGCGATAGCAGTCCCTATACCGAAGAGGAAGAAGTCTGACGTTGCTTCTCCTGAGAATCCAAAATGGCGAACAAGGCGGAGGCTTATTCTGACCTCTGAGAAGGAGAAAGCAGAGAAGGCCGCAGCAGAGAAGGCGGCTGCTAAAGAAAAATTAGACAACACTCCATTGTCTGAACAACCTCTCAAGGAGCGTCTCAAAGTGATAAGAGAGACGAAGAGAAAGAGGGTTGAGGAGAGGAAGACGAAAGAAAAGAAGATGTTTAAGAAGACGATGGAGCAGATAAATTTTGACGCCAGAGATAGAAACTTTGAGCAGGCCAAGCAGAGCGAGAAGCTAAGAAAGCCGTTGACCGGCTAGCAACGAAGAAAGCCACACAGCTGCTAGCAGGGGCAATGGAAGAGACCACTGCTATCACAAAAGGGAAGGAGAAAGTGATTCCTGTTGCAATCACTCCTCAACTTGTTGCTGCTGAGAAGATAGTGCTTGAAGAGGAAGCCCTATCTGACAAAGCATTTGATCAAATGCTTCACAATGGAGCATTCGCTGAGCAACTAGATCCAAAAGGCAAAGGAAGTATTTTGTTCAGAGATCCGAATGCTGAGCTAAGCAGTAGCAATAGCTCTAATTCTGATGTTGTGCCACACCATGTTGAGGGTGTTGGCACTTCCGGTTCGAGACCGCATGCTGAGCAAGACGCTAGCAGTGCTGGAGGTGCAAGTGCTGAGAGACCAGTTGATGCGAGTGCTGAGAGACCAGCTGCTGAGCAATTTGCTCGTAGCATTGGAAGTGCTGGTACTGAGGATGACGCTCACATTGCCAATATTGAGGAAGAGGCTCGTGCTGCTGCGGAAGGTACTGAGATTCCAACCGCTGAGCCAGAGCAGACTCCAGTACATCCTGAGCAGGATCCAGGCTTCGTCAACACTTGCTTTCTGAATCTGATTCAGACGGAGAGTCGGCTAATATCTTTAATGCCAAGACCTTAAAGAACATCTCTACTGCATACAATGAGGAACTCCGAGTTCCATTCCTAGGACTCCCAGGTCCAAGATTCAAACTCCGGAGAGTGGCGCAGATGTGTGTACCTATCGATCCAGCAGAGGAGGTAAATTCCAATCTCTTCCCCATGGTCTTTGAAATTGAAGAGTTTGTGTTGGCTGAAGTTGAAAGAGATATCACCAACGTTTTCTATACTGAGATCGACGAGACCACGCCTGAAGGGAAGATATTGGCGGATGAGTTCAGGCGTTGGAGAAAGTTTGATTACATGATGTACCAGCTGAGCTTTGAGGAGAGATTGCTGGTGATCACATTCAGAGGAGCCAATTTTTGGAGAAAAGAGGAAGCGTGGGTGAACGGTTGGATTGACCAGGTTGCTGGTGCCAAGCAATTTTTGGATAAACAAGTGTTTGCCCGACTCCGAGCTATTAAGGCTCACAAGCTGATCTCCAAGTCGCAGACCTTGCCTAACTCAACCTTTGGTCCAGATGGCGTCTCCGATGCTAGAATCGAGCTGTCAAAGCGCCAAGCACGAGCAGCTGCTGAGCACAGGCGACGACAAGCAGAATATGAGAAACTTAAGAAGGAAAATTTGATGGCCAGGATGGCTGCTGAAGTAGTTGAGGAAGAAGCCGCAGAGCTTGATGATAGTGATCGCAGGATTGTCTCTTTTCTGGAAATTCATATTCTTGATACAATACAGGAAGAGACAGTGAGAGCTGCTGCGAATGATCAAATCTTGGAGGGAGCACAGAGAATAATGAATGATGAAGCTCTATACTCTACTGCTCAACGAAAACTTGATCAAGCCAAGAAATTGGCCGAGGCTTAAGCAGAGGCCTAGATGCTAGAAGAAGAAGAGAAGCTAGCAGCAGAGGCCGAGTACTTGCAAGCACATGCTGATGAAGCAGAGGCTGTTGAACATGCTAACGTAGAAGCAAAGGTCTGGCGGTTAGCTCAACGCATTCAAGGCATAGAAGCAGCCCAACGCTTATTTGAAGAGGAAGATATCTATCTGGCTGCTCATGGTGTAGCAAATGTTGTGATGGAGGAGGTTTCCACTGCTGGAAGCCAAGAACTTGTAATGACCTCAACTCCATCATTCCTTGTTACTCCGGTGAGTTCTCATGATTTACCTTCCTTTCTGAATTCTGTGGTACAATTTGTCGTACAATCTGATGTGTCCACCATGTCTGAGAGAATGGCGGTGGAAGCATCAGATATAAGGAAAGAAATAGACGAGGTTCGATCTGAAGTCTCAGAAGTCAGAACCAAAGTTTCTGAGGTGAAATCCGACATTGCTGAGCATAAGGAAGAGATAGTTGCAAACTTCAAATCCTTTTCTACCATTTTTTTTATGCGATCAAAGAGGGGGAAGAGCAGAGGATTGCTGAGCAAGCAAGGTTGAAAGAAGAAGAAGTTGAGCTCGCAAGATAGGAAGAAGAGCGAAAGCTCAAAATAGAGGAGCTGAAGAGAAAGGAAATGGAGATCAAGATGGAACAGATGGAGAAAAGATTGGAGAGAGAAGCAAAGGAGAGGGAGGCTCGCCAAGCATATATTGATAAATTCATGGCGCTGACAATGAGCAAACTGGATTCAATTGACAAGTCAAAGCCTGCTCCTGATGCATAAAGATAAGATTTCTCTCAAGTCTTGTACATTTTTTGGAATTTCTGATCGATTTCATTGTAACCTGAAACTTCTCAATCATATATGAAATCATCAGATTCGCGACAAAATCTCATTGTCCACTTCTGATCTTTCTTGTGTGTGCATTAGTTGATATACACTCTTCGTGTATTCAACAAATTTGAATGTGGATGTTGTATTTTTTTGTTAGTTTCTGATTGGTTGGTAAATGTCTGCTGATGTCATGGATATCAGGATTTCGAGCATATTACATTTGCAGCATTTACTTGTGTTTTAAGCGAGAATATTTCCCAGCATATTTTGAGGGAGAATTTTTATTTTAACAAAACCAATCATCTTGCTAAGGACTTTAAGTTGGTAAAATTCTGAGATAGTATGTCTAGCAAAAGTTGTAAAACTCAGATTTTTTCAACTAAGTCTTAGGAATCGATAGTAGGATTTGATCGCACCAAAAATGGGGAAATTGTTTGGAATTATTTTATAATTCTCCCTTTAGGATCAAATATGTAATAGGTTTTGTTGAATCAAAGCGTTAGTTGTTGGTCGATAAATTGTTGAATTCTAGTGTAGTCTAGCAACTCTTGTAATGTCCTGTATAAGCTAAGCATTGAGTTGTAATAGATTAGATTGCTAGAAATATTCCCAGAAGATGAAGGAGATTGCTAAAGGAGTTAGCAGTCAAATGCGAAGAAGGAGACTGCTAAAGCATTAGCATTCGTATGTTGAAGAAAAGACTACTAGAAGGATTTACTCAGCAGACAAAAGCAAAGCGATAGCAGAATGCTGAAGGAGTCAACATCCGCTAGCATTCAAAGCAGTCTGCTAAGCAATAGCAATCAGCAGAAGACTACAGTGGTATAGTTGCATCTGCTGAAGGAGTCAGCAGATCCAAGGATGAGATTGCTAAGATGAGCCTAGCAATCAAGATGCCTAGCAGAGTACTCCTAGCATTTCCGATAAAATGCCTAGCAAGGAGATACTTAGCAGAGACTTGCGAAAGACACCCGTTCTGACAAAAAGTACAACCAAGGACGAGAGCCTTCCCGAAGCAGGTCGAAAAGGACTGTACGATGACAGAAAGGTGAAAAAAGCAAGTAACCTCTCTTGGACAAAGAACCGTTGTGTCTAACGGGTATGGAGATTCAAAGTTTGAATCTCAAGATATAAAAGCGAAGTCTAAACAGAGAGTGACACACAACTGCTCGTTCAATACAACAAACTTATACTCGAACAAGAGATTCCTAAAACAAAAGCGAAAAGCAAGAGAGCAGTCAGTTGAAAGCCAACATTCAAAAATTATTCAAAGCTTTCAACAACCGAAGTGTCCCCATTGATTATCTGACACTTCATTGAAGAGATTCCTTGACTTAGATCAAGAATCTTCAATCATTGGGATACCTTCCAATCTTGGAAGCATCCAGCAGTCAATTCTCTGAAAAGAGATTGACTAGGACAATCGTCTAGCCAAAATAGAAGGAAAGTTCGGAAGAAACTCTAAAACTTCCAAAAGTAGTAAAGGCGAGTTTTACGAAAGTGTGCCCTTGACTCAGCCGAAGCTGCGCCTGAAAAGAAGAAGGATAACGGAGGATAGCTGTGCAGGAGCTGGGTCGAAAGTTCACCACTTGTTGCATGTGTTGGCGAATCCTTGTATTCTGATATCTTTTTAGTGGAATTCTTAGCATTTCGGCTAAGGGGTGGACGTAGATATATTGGATCGAACCATTATAAACTTGGTGTCACTTACTGTTTTATTGTTTCCTGTTTGGATTTGAAACCTAGTAAGTTCAAGTTACTAGTGTATATCTTGAAACAATCTAATACAGACTTCAACTTAAAGCTAAACATTTAGATAAGATTAAGTGAAAGATAAGATTTAAGTACTTCCCCTGCATTTCATGTTTCTATTTAAGAACGACGACTCTGGTAAATTGGGACCAACGATTTTATTATTTTTAAGTAAATCTCAATCGCATATGTTTGGTGGAGTAAACTATATAATTAATGAAAATTAATAATCTTATGCACAAATCAAATAACAATAAACTACTTCTCATAAGATTCATAAAAATATAGTACAGGATGAATAGATTGGTGAAAAACAATAAATGTATTTTACTCTAAAATGCTAGATAACTTTGGAAAAATGATACTAGAAAAAATTCGCGAATTAGCAACGGAATTTTCCATCGCTAATCACATAATAGTTTGTTGCTAAACACGTTTGCGATGAATTTTTTTCGTTGCAAAAGTTTTCGTCGCTAATAATTGGCGACGGAATATTAAATCCATCGCAAGAATTCACGACAAAAAATTTTGTTTCTTATCCGCCGCTAATGTTTTTCTTAAAAAAATAAATTTAATTTTTTTATTGTGAATCGGTCCTGATCCACCTTGAAATCTATGGTTGCATCTACAAGGTTTCGAACTCGAGACCTCCCGCGCACAATCATTGCTTGTTTCCACTGAACCAAATTCAGTCGTCAACTATAATATGTTTTAATACATATAGACTTCCTCTGTCCTAACTTAATAGTCCCACTTTCCTTTTTTATATGTCCCAACTCATTAGTCTCATTTTTTAAAAATGTAACTTTTTCACACACAACAATAAAATATTAATTTCATTCAACTCATTCTACACTCACACTCCTTGGTTATTGTGACGAAAGTGAATAGGACTATTAAGCTGGGACGGAGGGAGTATATACATATACTGTTGGGAAATTTGTCTAAGTTTCCCTCCCTCAGTAGCTACTTGTATAGATCTTAGTTTTGGTGGATCAAATCCTAAGTCCTACCAGCGTCAGTTGTCTCTAGATAGCTCTAGTTCTCAAATGTAAAGTCCTGTTTAGGTCTTTTGAGTTGTAAGTCGCAGCTGATCAAGACTCATGCTGACACTGTTCACCAGCATGAGAAGTGCTTACCACTGGTTACTGTTCACCAATTGGGAAAAGTTTCATCAGGTGGCGGCTGACAAAGACTCGTGCTGACACTGTTCACCAGCATGAGAAGAGCTAATGACTGGTTACTGTTCACCAGTTGGGAGGATTTCACCAGCAGGCGGCTGACAAATCCTACCAGCAGAATACGTGTTCTCACTGACACTATTCACCAGCGGTGAAGCCACCAGTCATGGGAGATTCCAAGAGTTAACATCAGACATATTGGTAGACTTAGATTGTGCCAGCGCAAGTCACCAGCAGAGACTGCCAGCACAAGATCACCAGAATGATCTACCAGTCGGATGTTACCAGCAGAATTCCAGATTCTCTCTCCCAGAGTCTTAGAGATAAAAAGAAGATTCGTCAAGGAATTAACTGACAGGGTATGACTTTAAGGAGGATACCTTAAAGTCCATCAGTTACAAGACACCAGTCTCGATTCCTCGTACTGACGAATAGTGCCGTTCTGACATAAAGAGATCAATGTCAGATAAAGCGGACAAAAGTATGGCACTTTCCGGAAAAACATACCTGCCGCCATCAGAAGGACATGCGAGGACAGAGACCTTTTCCGAATGTGTCCAAACGGCTAGAAGATTTGAATGGGATCCCGCGTCTATAAATACCTGGGATCCATCAACATTCAATACACTTCACCTACCGAAAGTCTGAAACTTTATTACGCTCAAGCAAGTAGAAGCGCAAACACTTTCGAGGCTTTTCTTAAAGCTTACCGTGTGTTGATTTATTCAAACACGAGACTTCAAGCTTCCAGCTTGTAAGTTACTGATCTCTTTGGTGTTCTTTCTCTTCCGAGGAAGTTCACAGCAGCTCTTGTGCCAGCCAGCACTTGAGTTATCACGGGCAGTTTGCCGTATTGAGAAGCTACGTTCTTGGGAGAACTAAACACCCAGTGAAGCTGTGGAGGTTGAAGTGACGTGCTCGCACTCCACCAGCTGATCAGAGTTGAAGAAGGAAACAAGGCCGGGAGCGGTTGATCTAGTGAACTGGTGGACGAGGCATTCACCAGCTAGAGATAGATCGTAGGACTCTTGTACCCGATTACTCCTAGTGAATTTCCAGTGCTACGACTGGAGAGTGGACGTAGATCAGTTGATCGAACCACTATAAATCCTTTGTCTTTATCAGTTTTCTGCATTACATTCTTATTTTAAACCCAGCACCCAAGTGCTGGTGTATACACTGAAAACTGATAACTGTGTAAACAAGGCCTAAATTTTTCTAAGTCTTGAATCACCAGCTGACAGGTCCCAGTCAGTTGGTTAACCAGCAAGTGCAAGAAAACTCTTTTATTATTTCCGCTGCAAATGTTTTATACTCTGAAAAACCGGGACCAACAAGTGGTATCAGAGCAGTCGGTTCTTATAGACCGATTGTTTCTGAGTCGCTTACAACCGAGATCCACATTTCCTTGCACTCCTTTGTTTGTCTGTTGGTTAGCTCAGGTACACGAAGATGAATACTCCGAAGCTACTCGACTACAAGACTGAGAAGCATGACATATGGCGAAAGAGGTCACTCATTTCTCTGAAGAGCATCCATCTGGAAATGAAAGATGTGCTGGAGAAAGGGCCAATCGAGATCACCATGATACAGCACCAGCTAGGAGATCGTCCAGCTGCTGTGATCCCAAAGTCTCAAGGCGAATGGAACGCTGAGGACAGGAAGCGGAATCAGTTGGATTCCATTGCTCACGAGTTGATCCTGGCTTCTCTTCCAGAGTCGCTGATGGAGGAAGCCCTCCAGTTTGACAATGCCAAGGGAGTATGGGATTACCTTGATAGTCTATGTCAAGAAACTGATCAAATGAAACGCAACAAATTGCAGGTTGCAGTGGACAAGTACGAGTCCTTCCAGATGCTGCCTGGAGAAACCATCAAGGAGATGGAGGCGAGATTCAACGCCATCGTCAGCGAGCTAAAGTCACTGGACAGGAAGTGCTCAAATGAAGATCTTAATGCCAAGATCCTGTCCAAGATGCCCAAGGAGGACTGGTTCGTGAAGACCACAGCTCTGAAGGAGAAGGACCTGTCCAAGATGACTCCCAAGGAGTTATTTGCTCAACTGCAGGCACACGAGTGGGATATCCAGATGGTAAACAAGAATGAGGCCATCCGGAACATGGGATCCCCCAGCATCAAAGCTCAAGACGAAGCTTACTTCGTCAAGAAGGACTTCAAATGGAAGCACAAGAAGCCCTTCCATGCTGACAGACCTGCTGCCCAGCACAACCAGCAGAAAGAGATCCCAGCCACATCGGGATCTAACTCAAAAGACAGCGAGAGCTCTATCGCTGACCTTGAGCAACAGATGAAGAGACTGGCCGTTCTCCTGGAGAAAGCCAAGTCGAAACAGGGAGTATCTCTAAGCTCATCTGATGGAAAATTCATCAAGAGAGCTCCTCGTGCTTGCTATCAGTGCCAATCCCCTGATCATCTTAAGTTCGAATGTCCACAGGTGGATAAAGATGAGCGGGAAAGGCTGAAGAAGCTCTTTGAAGAGCGTGCATCGAAAGCCGTTGCCAAGGCTATGCTGACCAGGACAGAAGTTCCTGACATTCCTGACCATGACGACGGAGAGTATGAGTCAGATGAAGAGTCAGAAGAGGAAGCTCTACTGGCACTTATGGCAGCCTTCGGTGAGGAGTCAGCTGAAGGAAGTGCTGACAGTGAAAAGGCACTTGCAGCTGATGATCAGGTACAATCATCAGCTCCCCCAATGCATATCATGCCTTCTCACATTTTAGACGATTCTGAGTCGCGTTGCTCCGACTCAGAAGATGTCACAATAGACATTCTTCAACAAGAATTTTTAAAATTTTATGAAATAAAGAATGTCTTGGCTGGCGAAAATGCTTCGCTGAAAGATCAAATTTCTGTTTTGACCAAGGAGATTGAAAAATCAAGGTCAATCAGTGAAGAGCTAGCCACTTTGAAAATGACTCACTTTGAGTTGCTCCAAGATTTCCAAATTGCAAAAACTGAGCGAGATAACTTTCACAATCTCGTTCTGGAGCAAGAAAATAGAATAAATTTTCTAAATAAAGGCTCAAAAGACTTGGAAGCAACTCTAAGTCATTGGAGAAAGCCTTCTGATAAGTCCGGGTTGGGATTTACAAAGGATTTGAGCATAAACCAGCCCGAACAAATCACTACTGTTAAGGGTAAGGGCAAACTGGTAAGTGCATCAGCACCAGCTGGTAATACCAGTCAGTCCCGAATGGGTAATCAGCATAGGAACCATAAGTCCAGATACATAGGTGAGTCATCACGACAAAATCCTCAACTGGCAAGATCCTCTGCTGACAGGACGCCAGCACACCCAAGGACGCAGACTAAGCCGAAATATTCTAAGGCAAGGAAGTCTGCGTCAGCTGCCAGTTGGATCCGACAGCCAGCACCAGCTGTCAAGGGATTCCACGCACAACCTTTAAAGTATGCCAGTCACCAGCATACTTACAAGGGGTCCCAATCTCAGAGAAATTCTGAGAGAAGGACAACACCTGATAGGAGGAATACCTATCGGAGGCCTGAGCCCAATCACAAGTTTTCTTCTAGGGCTGTGAAGGCTAGCCGTGGTGGTCCACACTTTGAGAGACCACCAAGGCATCACAATGTACCGGAAAAGCATTTCCGAAGCTCCCAGCAGAAGCGTACTTCCAAGGGAGATACTCACACAACCTCACTTTCCCAAACCAAACGCATTCATTATTTCGAAAGGAAGGGAAAGGCTGTTAATGATGTCAGCAAGGATAAAACCAAGCTGAAAATCACCCAAGTCTGGATTCCGAAAGGAATTATCCAACGATCTAACCCTGCAGGACCCGCAGAAGATCGGGGACCTAAATGAATCTCATTTCTTTCTTGCAGGTACAGGATCATGCAACACAGCTTCATAGATCGAGCGAGTGGATCATAGACAGTGGTTGCTCCGCTCACATGACTGGTGAAGAATTTCTATTTTCAGATCTTACCAAGGTCAAAGGACCTCCAGTCATATTCGGTGATAACTCAAAGGGCAGAGTTATCAGCAAGGGCTGCATCGAGAAGGACGATGTCAGAATCATAAATGTATCCCTTGTCACCAACCTCAAGCACAACCTCCTGAGCATCAGTCAGCTGTGCGACTACGGGTACACAGTTACCTTTGAGAAATCAGAGTGCCAGATCAAAGACAAGGAATCTGGCGAGACCAAGCTGAGAGGTGTTCGCAAAGGAGGACTTTATGTCGTCGACTAGCATAGCGGGAAGACTGACTCATGCTTCGTGGCCACCAGTTCCATGGAAACAAACTGGCTGTGGCACAAAAGGTTAAGTCATCTGAATTTCAAAACTATTAACTATCTGACTAAGCATGATCTTGTAGATGGTCTTCCCAAGGGTGGGTTCAAGAAGGAAGGAATTTACAAGGCTTGCCAGCAAGGCAAACAAACTAAGAAGTCCTTCAAGAACCAGTCGCCAGTCTGCCCCAGTACCAGTCAGGTACTCGAACTGCTACATATGGATCTTTTTGGACCAGTAGCACCTCAAACCATTGGAGGACGACGATATTCGCTGGTGGTAGTCGATGACTACTCGCGCTACACATGGGTAAAGCTTCTCAGAACCAAGGATGAGGTGAAGATCATTCTTCCAGAGTTGATCATCCAAGCTCAGAAACAGAGAGAAGCTGTGGTGAAGCGGATTCGTTCGGACAATGGGACTGAATTCTGCAACAGTCTGCTGATGGATTTTTGCGCGGAAGCTGGTATCAAACATGAAAGATCTACACCAAGGCAACCGCAGCAAAATGGACTGGCAGAACATAGGAACAGGACGCTGAAAGAAGCGGTCCGGTCCATGCTGGCAGAGTCCGGCTTAGGACAGAGTTTCTGGGGAGAAGCGTTGGTGACGGCTTGCTATACTCAGAATAGAAGCGGGATCAACGACAGACTCCAGAAAACTCCCTACGAAGTGTATTTTGGTCGTAAGCCTTCCTTAGCTCATCTCCGTGCTTTCGGTTCACCATGTTATATCCATAATAATGGTAAGTCGAAGTTAAATGCTTTTTCGCCTAAAGCTGATGAGGGTGTCCTTGTTGGATATGGACATCCCTCTCACAAGGGCTATAGAGTATTTAACAAGACCACCAAGCTTGTGGAAATAACATGCAATGTTGTTTTTGATGAAGCTACTTTAGTGCGCAGGACCTTACGACAACTGGCTGAAGATGTTCCTGAGGTCAATGATGTCGTTGATCAGTTGGGCAGGAATTCTTCCGATACTCAACCAACTGGTTCGACTAGACCTATGACTGGATCATCTTCACAACCAGTTCCCTCGGTTGCCCATCAGCAAACCGAGAAGGTCGGTGATGCAAATGACCTTGCTGAGACCTTACACTCAATCTCCCTGAGTGGATCTAGCAAAAATCAAGGGGGAATTCCGACTGGAATCTTTGAGCCAGAAGACAACGATGAACCAGCTGGAGTGGATGCACCAGCTGATACTGACAACGTTGGTGAAGGTTCAGGAAGCCAGTCAGACAGTGAAGCTGATGAAGAAGTTCCGACTGGTGAAGGTCAACCACCAGTTGAAATTCCAGTTCCGACTGGTGAAGGTCAACCACCAGTTGCAGTTCCAGCTCCGACTGGTGAAAATGTGGAAGCACCAGTCATCAGGACAGATGAACCTATTTCACAGCCGGCACCAGCAGTCGCTGGTCCTCCCAAATGGCTGAGGGATCACCCATCCGATGCTATTCTCGGTGATCCAGAAGGTTCTGTCCAGACTCGCCACGGCAGTGCGCTCCTAAGTTGCTTTATTTCTCAAATGGAACCTACTTCCATAGGAGTTGCACTAGAATCTGCTGATTGGATTAATGCCATGCAAGAAGAGCTTGCTGAATTCACTCGCAACAATGTTTGGGACTTGGTGGAGAGACCATCACATCAGTCAGTGATTGGCACCAAGTGGGTTTTCAAGAACAAGCGAGATGAGAATGGCACCGTGGTCAGAAACAAAGCTCGTTTAGTTGCCAAAGGTTACAGGCAGTGTGAAGGCATCGACTTTGACGAGACCTTCGCACCAGTTGCAAGAATGGAGGCGATACGGCTGTTCCTTGCGTATGCAGCGTATCACGGCTTCACGGTATTTCAGATGGACGTGAAGAGCGCCTTCTTGAATGGCGAACTAAAGGAGGAGGTTTATGTCGAGCAACCTCCAGGCTTTGAGATAGGCACCAAAGTGTACAAGCTGAGAAAGGCCCTGTATGGATTGAAACAGGCGCCCAGGGCGGTCACAATTCCTTATCAGCAATGGATTTCGGAAAGGGAAGATTGATAGGACTCTCTTCCTTCTCAAGGATGGAGGTGACATGCTAATGGTGCAGATCTATGTTGATGACATCATATTCGGATCAAGGAATATATCTCTCTGCGAGAAGTTTTCTCAACTGATGCAGACGTCTTTTCAAATGAGTATGATGGGCAAATTAACATACTTCCTAGGACTCCAGGTCCAGCAGTCAACTGATGGGATTTTCATCAGTTAACGGAAGTATACCAAGGACTTAATCCAGAAATATTGCCCAGAGAAGACTAAGTCCCTAAGGATACCAATGAGCACCAGCTGTCAGATATTTCTCGATGAACAAGGTGAATCAGTTGATCCTACCGTTTACCGAGGAATTATTGGATCACTTCTCTATCTCACAGCCAGTAGACCCGACATCTCGTACTCAGTCGGAGTGTGTGCCAGATTTCAAGCCAATCCGAAAAGGTCACACATGGAAGCTGCCAAAAGGATAGTGAAATATCTGAAGGGGACTGAATCTCTTGGAATATGGTATCCCAAAAATGATGAGCTCACACTCATTGGATATTCAGATTCAGATTTTGCTGGATGCCGTATAGATCGAAAGAGTACCAGTGGTACGTGTCAGTTTCTAGGACACAAGCTAATCAGTTGGTTTAGCAAGAAGCAGCACTCAGTTGCTACATCTACCACTGAGGCTGAGTATGTTGCCGCTGCCAGTTGCTGTGCTCAAATTATTTGGATCAAGCAACAACTGGAAGACTATGAGGTGGACACTGGTTGTGTACCCATCTATTGCGACAACAACAGCGCTATGTGCATCACGAAGAATCCGGTTCATCATTCTAGAACAAAGCACATAGATATTCGACATCACTTCATACGTGATCATGTCGAGAAGAAAGATGTCAGCGTAGACTACATCAGAACTGAAGATCAACTGGCTGACATCTTCACCAAGCCCCTTCCAGAAGCAAGATTCAAGGAGTTATGCATCAAACTCGGTCTTATGGAGATTGATGTGAGCCCCAATGATGAGGAAGAATGAGTCCCAGCTCTCATTCTGTTCTTGATCTTCTGAAGGACGCTGATTACGACTAAGTCCAAGCTCTTAGTTGTTTTTATTTAAGTAGTATCTCAAGCTCACTGATGGTTCCTACTGGTGGAACTTATCCCTTAATTGTCCAAAGAAATGAGTCCCAGCTCTCATTCCGAAGTTGCCAGCACAAACCATCAGTTGAAGCGAAATTGGGTCCCAGCTCCCAATTTCAAGCGATGATGAGGAGAGGATTTCTTGAAGAGAAGATAATGCGGAATAAAATTGAGTCCAAGCTCTCAATTTTCTTAATCTTTCAAGTTGTCAGCAGACACCTAGCGAATTTCCTACGACTGATGAAATTGAGTCCCAGTTCTCAATTTATCCAAGTACTCGGGAGCCGGTCGTAAGTACCAGTTGTCAACTGGTAAGGGAGCCGTGCTGACAAGGGGAAGTATTCAACTGGCATATGCTACTGATGACCAGTTATGCCAGCTGTCGCAGAAAAGGCGGGATTGTTCAAATCCTCTTGCGTATGCGTATCTCAGAATTTAATGCGGCATTTAATGCCACACTTAATACGCACAGTGTCTGCGCAGTCCGACGCTTGGATGCCACCAATCGGCGTGTACCATGTCAGCTCCACGTCGTGGTGCCCGTCAGCACGACCGCGCACGTCACCACCGGGAAGCGGGCCTGCTGATGACCGTAGATTCTGACTTGCTGAGAATTCATCTCGGTCGTTTAATCCTGCATGGCCCTTCGTATAAATACCCGATCTCCTTCATCGGGTTAACCTTTACGATCCCTCATATTTTCAGAACCCTAAATCTGTTCTAATTCCTTCAACTTCCTTTGATATTTTTCTGAAATCATGGCGTCCTCTTCGCAACCTCCTGCTGATAGCCCCTCTACTTCATCATCCTCAGAGTCTCTCGACTTACCCCTCGCTGAAGCTCATATGCCAACATATACTGGCATTGTAAAGATAGAAGATATTGATTATAGCCATCCTTTTGCCAGACTGGTTCAACTGAATAGACCGCCGACCCGACATCAACTCTCCAACGCACAAATAAGGGCTGCTAAGGTCCAAAAAGAGAAAATTTTGAATGAGAAATTGGCCCTGAAACATTTCGGGGAGGAGCTGATGGAGATGATCGACCGAGAACAGCTCCGACCGTACCTCACGGCGACCCCCAGCACTTTTCATCCTCATATGGTTGCGGAGTTCTATGCTAGGGCGGTTATTGCTGACGACAGGAAGTCGTTCACTACATCGGTGTTCGGCCACCTGATCACCGTCACCGCGGAATACCTCGCCGATCTCTTCGGACTGAGGAATGAAGGAGAGGAAGTGGCCACGTATCATCAGGATGATACGGTGGAATTTCGGAGGAGGTGGGCGCAATGGAAGAAGGAAGAAGTCATCGTCTTCCGGACTGGCATGAAAAAGTCCGAGATGGAAGAATACTGGCAAATGGTGTGCGACATTGTAGTTCGCATGCTACAATGTGAGGTCGGCTCGTACGCCGAGTTAAGCCTGCGGAAGTTCTCGGTGATGTGTGCCCTGGTGGATGGAGTTCAGGGCAATTGGGCCGAATTTTTCTTTGGCCGGTTGCTGGAGAATGTGGCGCGGAACATCACCGTGCCGACTGAAGGGAAGTTTGCCCACGCAGTCTCGTTCGGGCTGCGGATCAGCCACATCTTGGAAGTGGAGATGGGTGGAGGCGTAGATCAAGGGGAGAGACTGGTCCCCTCAGACTTTATACCAGTCTCCAAGGTCAAGCTGGCTGACCCCGATTACAAGAAGCCGCGCCGGTTGAAAGGCAAGAAGGCAGTGAACCCTGATGAGGCCGTTTCTGAAGAAGATTCAGAAGACCTGGGGGAGCAAGTGCCAGCTGTGGCTCTCCCACTGTCAGCAGCGGCGAAGGCGGAGTTAAAGCGAAAGCTAGAGACGAAGTCTCTCTTCGCTTCGATGGAGGAAGCGGTGGCTGAGGCTACTGGCGTTCATCCTCGAGAAGTACAACTGGTACCAGCCACCAAGCCTCCATCCCGCAAGAAGCAGAAGACCCACCAGCACCAGCAGCCTTCGCAAGCTGTTGCTTATGATCCTGCGTCTGGAAAGATCTCAGTTCCAGTCAAGAAGTCCGTCTTGGGACTGACTGAGGAGGAGACCCTCGAGAGGATGACTCGCAAGAGGAAGCGAATCCAGACCAGAGCCCAGAAGGAGGCTGCAGAGACCAAGAAGGCAAAGCACGCCTCTATTATCAAGAAGAAACAAGCACGATCCAGGCTGCGAGCCATTGTCGCCCAGCAGAAGAGAGAGGCTGAACTGGCAGCCCGTGATGAAAGATTTGCCAAAATCAAGGCTGAGACCGAGGCCAGGCGCCAGGAGCAACTGGCCGACCAATTGCGCCAGGTGGCCAAGGGAAAATGGGGAGTCTCCGAGACTTCAACAAGTACCGTGCCACCAGCACCAGCACCAGGCGAGATCTTACCCGATGAATCCTTTACACGCCTGCTGTGATGGGCGCTGACGAGGATGTACTATCCCTTGTGGATAAGTACCAGGAGGAGGAGGTCGCTGAAGTCCCTCCACCCGCGCAAGGGGGTGGTGGAGGTGAAGAAGACCCACTGGCCGCGCACGGGGGTGCCAGTGGAGGAGAAGAAGTGCGGGCGACCACCCCGGTAAAACTGGCGAGTTCCTCTGATGAGTCTGAATCAGAGGAATAGGAGCAAGCGGCGGAAGAGGAGGCCGCGGACATGGAGACCACTGGTGGAGTGGCAGATGAACAATCACCACCAGTGGTACAGAGCTCAACCGTGCAGAGGATGGAGCCGAGGGACCTTTTCCCTGACTTTGAAGCTGAGGCTCGTGCTCATGCCGGTCGTCCAAAATCTTCTGAAGCCTCAACATCTTCGGGACGACCAGCGGCATCCTCATCAGCACCAGGACGCGCTGAGCGACGAGAAAGAAGGACCTACATGATCAGCATTCACTACATCCACCTGATCGATGAGGACGACCTTTAGGCTCAAGTGACAGGGGTGCACCGGTGGGAGCACCGCGGGGAGATGGCATTTTATAATTCCAGGGTGCCTGAATTCTCAATCTTCAACATAATCCCAACAAGCGGCCTCCCCCACCAGTCGGTATATGCCTCAAGAATTTTTGACTGGTGCCTGCCCCTGCAGCCAGTGGAATACTACAACTCTACTCTGTATGAGTATGCAGAGAACATCACGGCGGAAGTTGAGAGTGCCGTGGATGACGAGATGATTGCAAATTTCCAATATCTGTGGAGAGTGAATCCGGAGCTATTTAGGGAGTTCCGGAGGTGGAAGATCTTTGACCGATGCGAGCGCCGATTAACTGTGGAAAAGCGCTCTGTGCTATACGCCCGGCTCGGACAGGGTTACTGGAGAGCGGAGGAGGAGTGGGCTCACGCATTCATGGATACAGATGCTGAGAACCCCCAGCAGCTGTCCATCAGGCGGATCAAGTGCCGTTTGGAAAAGATTGCTGACTACCGGAAGCTGACTGGCACCTCCGGCCTCCCGCGTCCGAAATTGGTGAAGTTACCTTTTCTCCAGTTCCACCTAACCAGCCGCGGCTACCAGATGGTTTACGCGCTCAGACGCATCCGAATACTGGTCGATCTTCCGAGGAACCCTCCCTATCATGCTACATTGTTCGACATGGCTGCCTGCGCTCTGCTGGTAGACCACTTAGTAGAGGAGGATCCCTCTCGTGGTTGGTGGCTGACCCTTGCCGTCCCCCCTGTTCCTACTGTTTCGGGGCGATCTTGTCCCTAATCATATGGACTGGCAAGTGGTGGAACTCACAGCCCCACCCGTTTTTGAACAAGTCCAGCCCGCTCCAGCAGCAGTGCCAGTAGTGGAGCCAGCAGTCGAAGTGCCAGTAGAGGAGTCAGCAGCAGCTGATGTACCAGCAGAGGAACCAGCTGCAGCAGCGGCACCAGCGGAGGAGCCAGCCCCAATGGAGATAACAGCTGAATCTGAACCAGCAATGGCTCCTTCCGCACCTGATGTGCCCTCCTCTTCCATAGAAGTATCAGCGATGCCGATCTCCGAGATCCATCCTCCTGCGCAGCTTCTTGCACTCATTGATGCCAGGATGGATCAGCGCATTTCTTCCTTCCGGACCGAAATTGCTCAACAGATGGAGTCTGTAACCGCTGGAGTGTCCTCCTTTTTGGCGCGGATCCAAGAGGGGGAAAGTACGCGAGCACGTGCTGAGGCAGAGAGAGCTCGTCTTGCTGAAGAGGAGAGGAGAATTGCTGCTGAGGAAAGGGAGAAGAGCAGACAAGATATGGCAGCGCTCACTGAGATCCTGAGGTCGCTCACAAGCAGAACTCAATCACCAGGATCATCTTCTCAGCCATAGTCTTGTTTCTCTATTTTTTTTGTTGTAAGTAAATATGTATCAGCTAGTTTAGTCAGTTATCCTTCCTGTACATGTAATGCTACATCATTAATGGAATGATTGCTGACAAGTTGATGACAATCTCTCATTGTCCAACATTTGTCAAGTATTTACTTACCAGCTGAACTTACACATCCAGTGTAATCAGCACCAGCACTCGTCTACATTCTTTAAATCTATTTTTGCTCTGATCTCAATTTTCATATTTTAAACGAGCAATATCTCTCCTGGTTTGAGGGGGAAGATTTTTAGTTAGAGCTGATGTGAGGAAGTGGTTTCATGGGTTTAGATCTGATAAGCTTATTTGTAAAACCCTGAAATCTTCTGTAACTTTCCTCATCAGCTGAGTGCTCGCTGGTTAGGCTTTGATCGCACCAAAAAGGGGGAAATTGTTGGGAAATTTGTCTAAGTTTCCCTCCCTCAGTAGCTACTTGTAT
>JAPKLW010000013.1:1478621-1582227 GCA_026898455.1 Plectranthus barbatus
TTAATCCAAAAACAAGATGAAAACCCTTTGGATTAACGTTATAAAGCTTCAAGATCATATTCAAGAGGATCAACGGAGCCAAATTATGTTGAAGACCTCGAAGAACACTTAAAGATCAAGTTCGAAGAGAAGAATCAAAGGAAGAATAGAGACAGAATCCACAAAATGTATTTTGATCCAAATTAAGATTGAATTGTATCCAAATTTCGTGTTTATTGAATTGAATACGATTTTCGCGATTACACTCTTATGTAATCTGGATCGTTGATATTGTCAAATCTATGGACGAAATTTATTCTCATTACTCATGATAAGAACTATTCTCACCAGATCAGTCCATATATATATATATATATATATTTTGTTTGTGTTCAAATTTTATGAACATTGCAGGCTGGTGAAATAATTATTATAGACTACCTAACTAAACTAAGTA
The DNA here is from genome assembly GCA_026898455.1 of Plectranthus barbatus. NCBI lineage: Eukaryota > Viridiplantae > Streptophyta > Magnoliopsida > Lamiales > Lamiaceae > Plectranthus > Plectranthus barbatus. Next base: position 1,479,058 of record JAPKLW010000013.1, read on the forward strand.
TATACTAAAAAATTATAGTAAGAAGCAGTTTGATTATATGGGTGGTACATCTCGCATTGACTATTGTCTATTGGTACAAAAAAAAAGAACATATAATTTTGCTTCCACCCTCGGGCGTGGGGCATTGTCCATTGATGGGTCACATCTCTGTTGACAGCCTGAAATCCAGTCTATATTATTTTTCTTTTTAGTTTTTTCGCAATTGCAAAAGTAGATGCGACATATATGCAAGTCAATTCATTTAATTCCACGGGTATACAGCATAAAATTAATTATATGAGTACGTTCGTAATATGCAGGGATTAGATAATATTTATTCCGTGTCAATTTAATTATCTCAATTTTTTTCGTTCATCCCAAGTCAATTGTCTCATTATTAAAAAATATAATTTTTTTACACTCAACAATAAAATATTAATTTCACTCAATTTATTCTACACTCAAAGTGAATCCAAAAATAATTTGTAGGGGAGGCTTCATTTAATTTTTACATAACAAAAAAAATTACGAAATTAAGAAAAAAATCAGCTTATGATAATAATAAAAAATATATATAAATTCATTTATCAAAGCTAATCTCATTATTCTATAAAAATGTAAAATCTCAAAACTAAAACAAAGAGAATTTTTTACTCATCTTGTCTCTCAAATCCTTCACACCCCGTTTTTCTTCAATGTCAGGGGCGCCCCCCCCCCCCACCCCTCCTCTTAATAAGTTGACAATTAAGAGAATTATATTATAAAATATCATATCATTCTATTATAAATATTATCCGATTATAAAAACGGCAAATAATTAAGCTAGGACTGACCCCGCCCCTTACTGCATCCGCCTCTATCTACACTCACACTCCTTGGTTATTGTGTTCGGTCAACCCGAAATAATTAAGTCGCGACAGAAGGAGTAAAATTTATTGTTTCGAATTTCGAACTCCAATTGCTATAAGAATGAACATTTCATACCCATTTAAAATTTTTTCTTAGTTTTATAGAAAAATTATAAAATTTATTAAGCATAACTTATAAGTAGTAAAAAAAATATTCCATTTTTTTATTTTCAATTTTAAGATTAAAAATATTAATAAGTTGCTAACTTTGCTGCCTAGTCGAGTGTACTCATAATTAATAAGGTATTCATACAGTCGGTTACGAATTATATTGTAATATTCCAGATTTAATTAAGTTAATTAAATGCTTAATTAATTGAATAAAAAATGATTATATTTTATTATTTACTCTCTCCGTTCTAGATTAATAGTCCCGTTTGTTTTTTATACAATAACCAAGACATGTGAGTGCAGAATGAATTGAGTGAAATTAATATTTTATTGTTGAGTGTGAAAAAGTTGCCTTTTTTAGAAACATGACTATTAAAGTGGGACGGACGAAAATGGGAAACAGGACTATTAAAATGGGACGGAGGGAGTATATTATATTGTTTTAGGAACGAGAAATGACACCCGAAGTAAAACGAGGGTCAATTTCTAACATATGATATACCAATGAGTTCGTTTCGAAAAAACCTAAGTGACCATGTAGTCACAATTTTCAAAGGAAAAACGATCGCAACGAATTATTATTTAAGGATAATAATATCGCATTTAAATTCATAACTTGCACTCGGGAGGTCCATTTCTTAAACTGAGCTAGGAAGTACTTGGAATTAAAATATGGAAGAATACGAATTGATCGGTATATTTTTCTGAGACCTGAGTGGTGTTCAATTAATTATTGAATTTTGAGAAATTGGACGATATTTATATCTCCAAAAATTCGGAAAAATAATAAGAACAAGACGGGCTCATTAAATGGAATATTTTCATATAATTGCATGTTTATTTGGATAAATGTAATTCAAATTTTTAATCCATGAGATTATCGAAGGAAATTATACACGAATTGAGGTGGAGAGAAATTTCTTCACAACGAAGAAATTTACTACGTGTTAAGTTTTGTTGGCTTAATTTGATTAAAATAAAGTCGCGGTGATTAAAAGTGAGGCGGTGGCAATTGTTTTGAATTAACAAACTCAAAATTGCGAAGAATTATCTCATTTTAGTTTTCTTTTTCCATTGCAAAATTACACAAGCAAACCCACCCCACCGTATGCCAATAATCAACCCAGCCACCACCTTCAATATTTTCAGCCTCTATATATATTTCTAATTATAGCAAATTGTGAGGGGGTGGTTTGCAAAAATTTTATCAAAACAAAAGTTAAGTTTGTCGAAATTCATTTCCACTTCAAATAAACACCACCAACCACCATCGCCTTCCACCTTGCCACAACCTCTGTTTTGCCTAGTTCCGACCGACTGCCGCTGCTGCTCGGAGAGCCACCACCATCATCTTGAAGCTCTCGTCGAGAGGATTCTACAGAGCTTGCGAACACACCATTTTGTTGAGAGACGAGAAAGATACAAGCTCGTGACCCGTCGGATTGCAATAGTTTTTGATATCGGATTTGAAACTAGTTAAAATGATGATAACTCGATTCGTAACATATATATTCGTGATCCTTGCCTCGTAGGGAACTCATAGTTGTTGAGAAACCAAGATTTTGTCGCCAGATAACTTCTGCACCGCCGTGAGGAAGCTTTTCCGGTGAGCTTCGGACCAATCTATTTTTCGGTTTGTTTCCATAGTTTCAAATGCGTAAAAGCAAGTATTCGTGACTCATATTGTTCTAGGAGCATGTTAGGATAAATTGTTGGTGTTGAGAATGGTTAAAATGTGAGAAAATCACGAGTTGCAGGTCGGACGTCGCGCGAGTCGGAGAAAATGACTCATGTCGACCGACACATCTCTGTGTCGATCGACATGAGTGCATTGATCGAAGCGGAGCTCGTCGGTCGACACATGTGTCGATCGACATAGGCCCATGTCGATCGATGTCAAGTCGATCGATCCGTATGCATGTCGACACAGTGTTTCAGAAGGGGAGAATTTATTTTCTTGTCCGATATTGATCCGATTCGAGTTGTTTTTGATGTCTAAGCTTTATCAATGATTAGAGATGCATGTTATGAGCATGAATAAATGTTGGTTTATGAAATCGAATATTTGGATTTGGTATTAGACTAAAGTAAAGTCGAGGCATGTTTAATTTCAAATATGAATTGATTTGAGATGATTATGAATGGATTAATCATATAGTTTGAGATTGAGAGTTGAAGCAGGTGAAGTGATTTCGAATCAAATGTTTGACTTGTCAGTTAGATGTCAGTCATAGATCCTAATTTTGTCTAGTAGTATCAGCTAGGACTAATAGGAATACTTAGACTATCCATCCTAATTTGACTGCACGTTGTATATTTATTTGAAAGGAAATTGTGGAAAGGATTGATACAAATCAACTGCACGAATAACAAAAGCATCTTATGTCTGTAAGCAATAACAGGTGGGGACTATTTCATAAAAGTAAAAATGTGTTTTCGAGCTTTATGCTCAACTTTTAAAAATAAATGTGAAAATGTTTTGTTTTAAGTGATTGCTATGCCACAAACTGTTTTGTGTATTCATATATGTTGCTCTGTTGATTGCTATCTTCAGAGAGTTGGATTATTGAGATGAGATCCATGTATTTATAATACTTGAACTAGTCTTACTAATCGTTATTAGAGGCTAGCAACCTCATCTTGTTATGAGCTCGGGCTGTTCAGTTGACGTATTGAAGCCCTGGGGGGATAAGGATATCGTTCTTTCTTTTCGAATCGATTGTGGTCTCAATGTATTATACTGTGACTAGTGCACTTTGATGGACGTGGGTAGAGTGGTTCGTCCATTCCCAGTTGTTATCGTAACTTGGAAGTGGGCCAACTTCTAGTTACAAAACGGTAAACAGATATGATGCATGTGAGTGAATTTGCCTGCAGGCAATGTGATAAAATGTTTTTGATAACACAGTTCATTTCAACAAAACCCCATGATTATCCGTGCGTATGGCATAGCTTTCATATTTAAAAATGTATGTTTGCGGGCATGTTTCCACGGGGTACATTAGTACTCAGCCCCTTGTTTTGTTTCTAAAATACGCAGGTTTAGCGGCAAGGATGGAGGAGCGGGGGTGTAAAATACGAAGCAGAATTGGTAAACACACTGCTAAATCGCACTCTCAAACCTTTTTCCTTCCCTTGTTTTGAATGATTTGAGAAAATAAATGTTTATCTCTTCTCTTTCATTTAGTTGCAAATGTCGATGAAACCTTTTGAATGTTTAAACGATGTTTCCAAATTTTCTTAACTTAACTTTTATTTACAAATCTTCTACTGATTTAAATTACGAAAATGATTGAAAACCATCAACCACGACTGCAGCGCGCCCCAAAGTTGGGAAGGTCATTTGGGGGCTTTACAGAAGTGGTATCAGAGCCCTAGGTTTTTGAAACTATTATGAAATCTTTTTTAAACTGTTTTGAAGCTACTTTGAAACTGGTTTGAAACCGCTTCAAAAACTTCAAGTGTTGAAAGTTTCTGGTTTTTGAAAATTGATTGAAGGGACTGCTCGTGCTTTACACCCTTCTCCATCCTGCGCGACATGAGGTACGTTTTGAAGGTTTTAAATAATTACCTGCTTGCAATTTGTTTAGTGACTGGGTCACTTAAATGTTTTGGAGTTGAAAGAAAGTTTGAAAAGATAACACAATTCTTATTGTGGCTATAAAAGTGTTTGAAAGTATCTTGTGTATTGATTGAAAATAGTTCATGCGTTGAACGAAGGATGATTGGGATTGTTGAAGGGAAACACGTATTGATTTTGTGTCAAGCGGGGTGCTGACACTGATTGGTTTGATGAAAAGAATTGGTTGATTTTATATTTTGAGAAACTCGTTGGTTATGGAAATTTTTGACAAAATTTTTCGGTTTTGGCACCAGTGAGGTGGCCTTTGAAATTGTGATTTCAAAATGTTGATTTTGAAAAAGTCTTATGCAAACAGTGTAAGTTTTTGTGTTATTGCTTAAAAGATGTGTTATTTCGTGAGTTGAGCTGTTTAAATTTGATTGGAGTATTGTGTTAACCTTGGAGGTTAGATTAGAAGGGATCATAAATTGACTAACTAACTATCGGCTTTGAAAAAGCGCTGATTTGGTGAACTAATGGTGACTTGTGGTCTTGGTTAAGTTGATGTTGGTTGGAGTTGTTGAGGGTGCCATTTCACATCACCTGTAGTTGGCTGAAATTATAACCTCGATTTTGGTGGAGTGAAAACTAAAGTTTTCTAAATTGGTAAGTATAGTAGTTGGAGTCAGTTTAACTCGTGAATCAGAAGCGCTAGTCAGAGCGTGAGTGTGCAAAATGCACATGGCAAGTCTAACAGATGTAATCCGACTTGAATTGAGTCAATATGTTAGTACGAGGATTTGAAGGACCCTCAGTACGGTGTGTAGAGGGACAATGATGCCTTCGAGACGTAGAGTCATGGATATTTGAGCATGCAATGTGGTGTTGCATTATGATCATTTTAGTACTGATCGTTTGTTTGGTGCGACGGATGGAACCTATTAGAGATGTTTTAGTCCGTCAATTTCGTGCGCACCCCCGTTTCCCCGTAGAGGGACTAGCTTCAGCTTTGATGGCGTCCTTGACTGAATGGGAGAGGGTCATGCATCTCAGAGTCAACAGATTTGAGGCAATGGAGAGGACAAAGGAGTTGGCGTCCTCACATAGCTATTGTCGCTCGGATATAAGGGAGCGTATTGGAGATTTCTGAGTTTTCATGGCTGATCTTATCCATAGAGTTATATCGCAGGGATATCCACCATAGGCCCCCATAGGAGCATTCTGGAGCCTACAATGTTAGAAGTATTGCCGCAAGGAGCCCATGTATCTTCATCCTTTATATCAAAAAGGAAGAGGGAAGAGCATCAACGACCCGATTATCAAAAACCAAAGAGTCAGAAGAGACAGGGAGATGTGGATCAACAAAAGTGTAATGGATGCGGGAAGAAGCACACTGGGAAATGTTAGAGAAGGACACGTAAGTGTTATGCCTGTAGAGGAATTGGACATTATGCCCGTCAGTGTAATTCTGGACTTCAGAGGCCTACAATTAGCAAGTGAAGAGAACAAGAGAAGTATGCTAAGTTAGAAAGGAATGAGGAAGTTCCATCTGAAGGGTTGTGTTGTTAGTGTGATGTTATCTTGTCAAGAAACGAGCACGTTTTACTGTATGTGCTTTTCTGGTTTAACGTTTTAGCGATGGTCATAGCGTTTGACATTGCAAGTTGTTAAATATTTGAGATAGGCGAAAGTGTCAGAGGCTGATAGGGATGACACTAAGACTTTTGCTTGTTGGTTACCTATGTACTTTTGAATTCGCCATATATGTAAACACATGTTTTATTATGATTGTTGTTTGGATTATCTCGTCCAATTATCGAGATTTTGGTTGTTGGTAGATATGGTTTATTATGAATATTGACTTGAAAATGTGTTAATTTTGGCCTAGTACCTTTTGTTTTTCGCTAAGTTCAATTAAAATTATCGCTATCGGTTATGACGTTGCAGAATGTCAGGAAACATGGAAAATGTACAACGAAGACGAGGCTGCGGCCGAGGTCAAGGCAGATGTAGAGGGAGAGTAAATCGTCAGAATAATCAAGAAATTCCTATATTCGAAGAAGTTCCGATCCTCAATGCCTTTGAAGAGTATGAGATACTGTCTGATGAAGACAGTGTATCAGTTCAAGGCCCGCGCCACCAACCCCCACCCGAGGGTGTACAGGTTACTTCTGCTTTCAAGCTTGTGGAAACTTTCCGCAAGCAACAGCCACCTACGTTTGATGGGACAGGAGATCCCGCCACAGCTGAAGACTGGGTGAGAGAACTCGAGAAGATATTCTGGCACATGCAGTGCACGGAATCTGAAAAGGTGAATTGCAGGACTCATCAGCTTAAAGGGAAAGCGAACCGATGGTGGGAGACTTACGTAAAGTCTCTGGCGCTGGCCAACCGATAGCGATTAGACTGGGAAAACTTCAAAGGAGCTTTATATGAAAAGCTTATACCAAAGCAGTATCGAAAGGATAAATAAGTGGAATTTTTTCTTTTAGAACAGGGAAAGATGTTGGTAGAAGAATACGATACCAAGTGTTATGACCCAAAAATGAGCAAGCCCATTTTGGAGTCCATCAAAGAAGAAAGCCCTAAGAAGAAGAATAAAAATACACAATAAAGGTGCTAAGGCAAGCTGTTCGGCTTAATACAAGTTCCGAGTTCGAAGTACTAAATGAACGAATTCAAAGTTGGTCGAACTCAAGATTGACCGAGGTCCGAGCTCAAGGCTGACTGAACTACTTCTGGCCGAGCTATTTCTGGCCGAACTACTTCTGCCCGAGCTACTTCTGGCCGAGCTACTTCTGGTCGAACTGCTTCTGGCCGAACTACTTCGGACTGAATCACTTCGGGCCGAACTCCTTTGGGCCGAACTACTTTCGGTTCAAAGCTATATGTTCGAAGAACCATGTTAGTTCGAGGAGATGCAGTTCGAAGAGGTGTTTCAGCTCAAGGGACACGACTTTCAATGAAGCCACTCACCAATGGATGTCTTCTTTCATGAAGGGACACTAGTCTTATTTATTTATTATAAATAACCCCTCTCATTAAAGAGGAGAGGAGGATTCTACAACATTCAATATGTATCAAATTGTATTAAAAACATTATTTAATACAATAAATACACACACAAGTGTTTGTTCTATGATTTTCCTTCTTTCTATTTCTTTTGATAAATTTCACCCATTAACAATTGGCGCCGTCTGTGGGAAGAAGGAAAAATCGAAAATAAAAATTGTCACCATCCGGAAAGAAGGATAATTGGCGATGAAATCAATGTTGATAAATCCATCTTCAATGATAGTTAAAAAGGGCAGGCTCGATTGAGGAGGAAAATTAGTAGTATCATAAAAAAAATTTTATGATGGTTTGATCCACCGCTTCATCATCCGCAAAAGAGAGTGAAGCACTCTGCCCATGATAAAAGATGTTGGCTGGAAACTAATCATGGCCCACCTCAACGCATCACTTTGAAACTTGTTTCAATCATTGGATTCACAAATGCCTCCTCCTCATCACCAGTGCTCACGAACACTGAAGAGAAGATCAAAATAGAAATGTTGAATTCAATTTGAAGAAGATTTTGAACGAAGTGCACTCCCAAGACCGAATTGCCAAGTCATTTCGAGGCAATTATTCGAAGAAGAAGGGTGCGTGAATAACAAAGAATTGGATAAAGACAACACCGCTTCTGGAACGACATTTCACAGCAGTTATGAAAGGGAAATGTGACTCTTCAAAAGCAATCCGAAGAAGAAATTGACCGAAGAGGGAAATCGACAATGATCAACGCATCTAGAGGGGAAAGTCAAAACTAGTGAAACATCGTTAGAACCAAACAGCCATGGTTCGAGATGTGAATAAGAGCAGGAATTTCGAACAAATCATTTAACCAAGAAAGAGCTGGAACCTTTGATTTTTCAGTATGGAATAGGGTTTCTCATTTGGACGGAATCGGCAGTCACCAAGACTTAGTAACCCGCATCTTGACTTGTTCGGACAATGATTCTAAATCCAAAATGCAAATTCCAAATTCCACAATTAATATCGTGATCTTTGCAAAACAAGATAAATCGAGGCGGGGGCTCTTCGATGACTTCATTTGTCAGGGTCATGGCGGTTATTCGAATAACCTTTCTTATCCAAACACCCAACTCTGCCTCCTCTCGCAAAACTAAAAAATGTGGATAGTGGTCATCAAGCGCGACTCTTTGGTTGCTCGTAATAAAGGATGACTTGTGGATCCTTCCAGAAATCAGAGGCTCCTACGTGCTCTTGTGATTCAAAGTAAATCTTGGCAGACTCCCAAGTCTCTTCCCCTTCTCGAACCAAAAGTGGTTCTTCAAGACAGTTGTGTTCTACCGTAACTCTTGAAAAACGACAAAATTTGCGGTTTGGAATTTGCAGCGAACTCGGAGAAGAAATTGGAGCAAGCAAAATCACTCTACCAGCAAAGATTTTAACCAATGGATAACGCTTCCAGAGAGGAAAGCCATTGCCGGGGAAAACTGTTTTGCTTCTCCGAATCAAACAAAAGCCGAAGTTGAGGCCGCTCCCAACACTGATGAACTAAGGCTTCAAACAAATCTTGCAGACATTTGAACCAATCTGTTAAATGGAGGCATTCTCCAGCTTCTCCTTCACAGACAAGAAGTGGAAAGATAATTTTTGAGCAGACAAATTGGTTGAGGATTGGCCGGCGAAAATAGCAAAATGTTTATATGGAGATGCAGACCCAATTCACAAATAGCTTATTGTCGGGGAGTTCGAATCCGTTACTCCAAATAAGTTCGAATCATGCAAATAAATATATAGAGAGAAGTCGGCGATTCAACTGGTTAGTCGATAAATTGAAATTTGCAATATCCAACCTCCTTCAGAGAAGAATGAGTCAAAGCCATGGGTTTATCGCTCGAATTCAAATCAATACTCAGATTGTGATACTTCTTCACGGTGCAACAATTCGGGTAAAGCCGATTTCAAAACATTATCGACAAACAAACAACTTGAGGTGGTGGAGGCTGTGAAGTGGCAATAGTATTAAATAAAATAAAAATTGGAAAGTTGGAATTGAACGAGATGCAATCCCTCGAAGAGTTCAAGTGTTGCTCGGGAAAAGTTACGAATGAATATTGCGCAGGCATTCTTCGTCCCCAGTATCATTTAAGCATCTTGGAAGATACTAGGTGAATGGTGGGGCATCACTCGTAATTACTTATGGGACTGCCCTTCATACCAAGGTGCTTCGGATCGCTGGGAAATTTCTGGAAATCCTCGGAAGTCGCTAAGAATCCTTGTTTCAATCAGATTGGCAAATGCCATAAAAAAATCGAATAACTTTTAGTTCGAACAGTTTTTCTGTTTCGAACTGTGTCAGTTCGAACTCATTTTATCGAACAATGACTTGTTCGAACTCAATGGGGGCTACGATGTAACAAAGATTTTATGGAGCAAAACATCATGATTGTGGTTCAGCAAAATTCTCAAATGAAGGAACCCACCTCGAAGAGTAAACTTATCACCAGAGAAGCACTATTGCCTAACAGCCCACATCCCAAATTCTTAAAAAAAAAATGCAAGAAAGAAAGAGACGAGTTGCTTGATTTAGAAGCATTCAGCAAATTGTCTCAAAGTACTCATTTCGAATGCAAAAGAAAATAAATTTGAGGGGCTTGGAGCAGGGATATCCCAAAGATAAGTATGCTTTTATATTTTACATCTTATGAGTTATAAATTTATTATTCTTTAAACACATTTTGTTCTATGATTTTCCTTCTTTCTATTTCTTTTGATAAATTTCACCCATTAACACCAAGTTTGGCGAACTACTGCAGCTTGCGTCGCATCAAGCTGATACACCTGCAAAAATGGCAAATAAATTCAGAGAAGATATTCACACGCAATTGTCTACTATCACTGGTTTGAGTTACCAAGAGCTATTAAAGAAAGCACTCGACATACAGGCTTCGAAGAATAAGAAAAAGATGTCGGTGTGGGATACTCAGGAACTCCAATCCTCATCCCCGACACAAAAAAGAAAATGGGAAGACAATTAGAGGTCATACTACCAAAGGTCGGGAAATCAAAAGTGCCAAAATCGAGGCAATTATCAGAGAAACCAAGGGCACAACTTTGATCAGCCCTATAGGAGGTACGAAGCTTCGACAGCCCAAAAGCAACGCGGCAAGACAACTCCACAATGTGAGAAGTGTGGGAAGAAGCGTTATGGGAGGTGCCACGTGGCAGAGAACTTATGCTTCAACTCTGGAGGTATGGGAAATTATGCAAGACGATGTTCCTCGGCTCAATCAGGAGTTGGAAACAGCCAGAACAATCAGAAGCCTGTCCATCAGTAGTTGAGAGCAATCAGAGGAGAGCGCCAGCCATGGCGAGGAGCTGTGGGGAACCACCAGAGAGGAAGGCAAGATAGACAATCCCCACTACGTCGACAAGGAAAAAATCAGCAAGAGGAGAACCAATAACCAAAGAAGGGCATTCTAGCATCTATGGACATTTCTAATAATATAACTGTCATGGTTTTGTTTGGAATTGAAATATCCTGTACATTGGCATTATCAACATGTAATAAAGTAATAGAATTTGAAGGAAGCTATGCCTTCAGGATAAATAACTACTACAACTTTAATATGCCATAAATTAGGAATCCACATGAATGGATAGAATAGCAGAACTGAATATTAAAGATATGTGCGATGTTGACATAATCCTATTTGTTGGAAAATAAAGCAACGACCTTATATCACAAAAAGAAGACATCCAGGAGACGACCTTTAAAATAAGATATTGCCATTGTGAGTTAGTAATTTTTCCGTTTGGATTCCAATTATTCCAAGCCTAGCAAGTTAAGAATTTTAGTTAAGAAAGTGAAATTCTGGGGCCATATCGTATCGGCGGAGGAAGTCATAGTGGATCCCGCTCAAATCCAAAGGGTGACAAAGTGGAAGTCACCTATCACACAGAACAAGATTTGAAGTTATTCTCGACAATCGCGAAGCATATGACATAATCTTTGCAGAGTGAGACTGAGATATTAGAAAGAAAGAAAGTTTTCCAAGTAGGGAGCCCAATCGCAGAAACTGATAATCTATCGACTCATTTATTACCCGGAGTTTGAGCTCGAACCCGAGTGAAACTCTCTATTTTTCTTTGCTGGGATTCTCTCCAATTGATAAGCATTTTGGTGCCCTCTTGCAAACTGTAGAACTTCCTTCTACAATAGTTGCGAGAGAAAATCTCGACTGTCCGGTAGCAAGGAAGGAAGTTTTAGCGTCAGATCTTCCAAACCCTAGATCTGCCTTGTGTGTAAAGCTAGAACTAAAGCAGAGAATTATTAAGACATAGAGAAGAGATGATGAGCTTGAAAAGCTACATCAGAAAGCCAAGGTGAAAGAAACAGAAGGATACAGAAGATATCGGATAAGGCACTGTTAGTAGAGGCAGAATTAGGTGAAGAACAATAAGAATCAGAGAGATTTTCAAACTACACGAAGTGTTGTGACAATCACATTTGACCGAGATTCTAAGTTTATTCTCTGATTATGTATAAATGCCCAATGAGAGTTAGGGAAACACGTCTAAATCTCAGTATGATGTTTCATCGACAAATAGATGGTCAATCTGAGGGGATTGTCTAAACCCTTGAGAACATGATGCGAACATTTGTTTGGATCAAGAAGGAACTTGAAAGCCAATTTTGCCACTGATCGAGTATGCTTATAAAAGCAGTTATTAGGCGACAAAAAGAATGGCCCCATGTGAAACATTATATGGAATGAAGTGTTGATCACCACTCTACTAGGATAAAGTAACATAACGAAAAGTATTTGGGCCCGAAGTGATTGGTGAAATGATCGAAGTCGTCAGTCAGATACGAAACAAAATCAAAGAGATCACATCTATCAAAGGATGATAAAGATAGGTTAAGGGAAGTATTGGGCTCATGATGGTACTTGATTAAGTTTTTCTTATGCAATAAATATTGTCGCTCAAGATTATAGAGTTGAGTGTTGCAGTGAAATAAAGAGATGAAGGCTTTAGCTTAAAAGCAAACTTTGTGTGAAGAAGTTATCGAGGTATAAATCTAAGACTGTCGGCCTCAATTAAAGACGTTATAAAATCAAGAGTCAAAGGCTTATTAGATCGAATAGACCCAGTAGCTCATTATTTGATTTTACCGCCAAGTAAAGGAAGCATACGTAATGTATTCCATATGTCGCAGTTGAGAAAGTATACGTATGAATCAAGACAAGAAGGATCGGGAGAAGAGATCACCGCTAATTCAGATTTAGATCACAAGGAAAGATTCGAAAGCGGATCTAGTTTCAGAAGATACAGAATAAGGGAAAGAATTACGAACAAACTCCAAGTTGAGACAAGGGATGAATACCCCGAGTAATTGATATACATTAGCAAATTTCGGGACGAAATTTTTGCAAGGTTGGATGAATGTAATATCTCGGATTTTATTAAGCTAATTAAATGCTTAATTAATCGAATAAAAAAATGATTATATTTTATTATTTATATTATATTATTTTAGGAACGAGAAATGACACCCGAAGTAAAACGAGGGTCAGTTTCTATCATATAATATACCAATGAGTTCGTTTCGAAGAAACCTAAGTGACCATGTAGTCACAATTTTCAAAGCAAAAACGAGTGCAACGAATTATTATTTAAGAATAATAATATTGCATTTAAATTTACAACTTGCACTCGGGAGGTCCATTTCTTGAACCGAGTGAGGAAATACTTGGAATTAAAATATAGAAGAATACGAAATGATCGGTATATTTTTCTGAGACCTGAGTGGTGTTCAATTAATTATTAAATTTTGAGAAATTGGACGATGTTTATATCTCCAAAAATTCAGAAAAATAATATGAACGAGACGGGCTAATTAAATGGAACATTTTCATAAAATTGCATGTTTATTTGGATAAATGCAATTTGAATTGTTAATCCGTGAGGTTGAATTATCGAAGAAAATTATACACGAATTGAGGTGGAGGGAAATTTCTTCGCAACGAACAAATTTACCATGTGTTAAGTTGTGTTGGCTTAATTTGATTGAATAAAGTGGCGGTGATTAAAAGTGAGGCGGTGGAAATTGTTTTGAATTAACAAACCTAAAATTGTGAAGAATTATCTCATTTTAATTTTCTTTTTTCTTTGTAAAATTACACATGCAAACCCACCCTACCGTATGCCAATATTCAACCCAGCCACCACCTTCAATCTTTTCAGCCTTTATACATATTTCTAATTATAGAAAATTGTGGGGCGGTGCTTTGGAAAATTTTTATCAAAACAAAACTTAAGTTTGTGGAAATTCATTTCCACTTCCAAAAAAACACCACCAACCACCGTCGCCTTCCACCTTGCCACATCCTCTGTTTTGCCTGGTTCCGACCGACTGCCGCCGCTACTCGGAGAGCCACCATCATCATCTTGAAGCTTTCATCGAGAGGATTCTACAGAGCTTAAGAACACACCTTTTTGTTGAGAGACGAGAAAGATACAAGCTCGTGAAGGTAACCCATCGGATTGCAATAGTTTTTTATATCAAATTTGAAACTAGTTAAAACGATGATAACTCAATTCATAACTTATATATTCGTGATCCTTGCCTCGTAGGGAACTCATAGGTGTTGAGAAACCAATGTTTTGTCGCCGGATAACTTCTGCACCGCCGTGAGGAAGCTTTTTCTGTGAGCTTCGCATCCATCTATCTTTTCGCTTGTTTCCATAATTTCAAACGCGTAAAAGCATGTATTTGTGACCTATATTGTTCTAGGAGCATGTTAGGATAAATTGTTGGTGTTGAGAATGGTTCAAATGTGAGAAAATCACGAGTTGCAGGTCAGACGTCGCGTGAGTCGGAGTAGATGACTCATTTCGATCGACACATCTCTGTGTCGATCAACATGAATGCGTCGATCGGCGCGGAGCACGTCGATTGACACGCATGTATCGATCAATGTAGGCCCATGTCGATCGATGATAAGTCTATCGACCCGTATGCATGTCGACATGGATGTGTCGACTGACACAGTAAGCATGTCGGTCGACACGGCGTTTCAAAAGGGGAGAATTTGTTTTCTTGTCCGATCTTGATCCGATTCGAGATTTTTTCGATGCCTAAGCTTTATAAATGATTAGATAAGCATGTTATGAGCATGAATAAGTGTTGGTTTAAGAAATCAAAAATCGGGATTTGGTATTAGACTAAAGTAAAGTCGAGGTATATTTAATTTCAAATATGAATTGATTTGAGATTATTATGAATGGATTAATCGTATCGTTTGAGATTGAGAGTTGAAGAATGTGAAGTGATTTCGAGTCAAATGTTTGACTTGTCAGTAAGATGTCAGTCATAGATCCTGATTTTGTCTAGTAGTATCAGCTAGGATTGATAGGAATACTTAGACTATCCATCCTAATTGACTGTAGGTTGTATATTTATTTGAAAAAAAAATGTGGAAAAGATTGATACAACTCAACTGCACGAATAACGAAAGCATCTTTTGTCTGTAAGCAATAATAGGTGGGGACTATTTCAGTAAAGTAAAAATGGTTTTTCGAGCTTCATGCTCAACTTTTAAAAATAAATGTGAAAATGTTTTGTTTTAAGTGATTGCTATGCCTAAAACTGTTTTGTGTATTCATATCTGATCCTCTGTTGATTGCTATCTTCAGAGAGTTGGATTATTGAGATGAGATCTAGGTATTTATAATACTTGAGCTAGTCTTACTAATCGTTATTAGAGGCTAGCAACCTTTGTTATGAGCTCGGGCTGTTCAGTTGACTTAATGAAGCCCTGGGGGGATAAGGATATCGTTCTTTTTTTTTGAATCGATCGTGGTCTCAATGTATTATACTGGGACTAGTGCACTTTGATGGTACTGGGTTGAGTGGTTCGATTATTCCCAGCTGTTCATCGTAACTTGGAAGTGGGACAACTTCTAGTTACAAATCGGTAAATAGATATGATGCATGTGAGTGGATCTGCCTGCAGGCAATGTGATAAAATGTTTTTGATAACATTGTTCATTTCAACAAAACCCCATGATTATCTGTGTGTATGGCATAGCTTTAAAAATGTGTGTTTTCGGGCATGTTTCCATGGGGTACATTAGTACTCATCCGCTCGTATTGTTTCTAAAATACGCAGGTTTAGCAGCGAGGTTGGAGGAGCGGGGGTGTAAAAGACGAAGCAGAAATGGTAAAGCTTTGAGTTAGATCCTGAGATATGCATCTTCATATGCATATCTCCACTACGCTAAACATACTACTGCACCGCACTCTGAAACCTTTTTCCTTCCCTTGTTTTGAATGATTTGAGAAAATAAGTGTTTAACTCTTCTCTTTCATTAAGTTGCAAATGTCGATGAAACCTTTTGAATGTTTAAACGATGTCTCCAAATTTTCTTATCATTCATTTACAAGTCTTCTACTGATTTAAATTACGAAAATGGTTGAAAACCATCGACCACGACTGTAGCGCGCCCCAAAGTTGGGAAGGTCAGTTGGGGGCGTTACATATATTATATTGTTTAAATTTAAACAATATAATATAGTAATGAAAATAATTTTAGTGATATTTAAATTTTTGTGGCTAAAAATATTTTTATAGTAACAATTATGCATTTTGTCACAAAAAATACAATTTGTGATAATTTTATTAGTTGCGGGTATTTATTATCATTAAAGTTAGTGACAATAATATTTTTGCTACTAAACATGTATATGTAGCAACAATCAATTCTTTTGTCACAAAATATAAAATTTGTGACAATTTTATTAGTTGCGAGTATTTATTGTCACTAAAGTTATTGACAATAATATTTTTGCCACTAAACATACATCAACAACAACAATAAGTTTTCTTGTCACAAAAAAATATAATTTGTGACAATATCATAAGTTGTCAATATTTATTGTCACTAATGTTAGTGATAATAATTTTTTTTAAGTAAAAACACTATTTTAGCTACCACAAATTTTTTCATTACAATTTGTTTTAAATTTGTGACAAGTTAATATATTGTTAGTGTTTACCGTCACTAAAGCCAGTGACAATAATTTTATTTGTAACTAAAAAGATTTTATGGTGACAATATCCTAATTTATCACAACAAATTTTAAGTTTTGACAATTTAATATATTATCACTGAATTCGACAAGAATAATATTTTTTATGATGCTTTAGCTAAATTTCAAAATCTAATAAAACCCCACTAATTTATTATTAATGACTTTTACGAGCCATCAATTTGCTTTTGATAACGTAATATCTCAAACTCTTAAAATTTCATTTTTTACTTACAAATTTATGAAGTGATATAAACAACAATTAAATATTGACTTTATATATTTCAGTATTTAAATTATATAAGTATTTGTATTTAAGTAATAAAGATTAATAAATTTTAAATTTAGTCATATTTAAATTATAATTGAAGATTATATTACTATTTGAATTTGTAATGAGTTAATTATGTAATCAAAATACTAAATAATGCATAAATTTTAAATTGTTTACTTAAATTATAATTTTTAATTAAATATTATGTAAAATTTATTTTTAATATAAATTAAAATTTTATGTATTAAATTTTTAATAAAAATTTATTTTTTTATTCAAATATAATTCTTACTAATCTTCTAAATTAAATAACTACTACCACTTCGGCAAATTCTAAATAAAGTAAAAGTAAATAATGTGTAATAATTCTTTTGTATAAAATTTCATTCTACAAATATTTATATTTTACTTTTCATTCTTAGAATTCTATGGTGTGGTAGTAGTTTTTTAATTTATAAGATTGTCAAAAATTTAATTTATAAAGCGTGAAATAGGATTCTACAAATTTATAAAATTTAGATAAATAATCATAATTACCTTATATATATTAATTATCCAACATTTCAACAATCAATCACTTAGTGCAGTGGATCGACACAAAGGATTAAACTAATAAGTAAAGAGTTCGAATTCTAATGGAAACACAAAATATTAATTTTTTCTATAACTATTTGCAGGGTCTTGATTATTGGTAGGACGGTGCAGAGCGGTGACGGCTCGGTGGTCCTGATTACTCTTGGTGCAATGCGGTTAGTTGCGGCTCATGGTGGCAGGCTAGTTGCAGACTTGCAGTTGGTCAATGGCTTAAGGTTGTAGCTTGGTGGTGGCGGGCTAGGTGTGGTTCATGCATTGTGGTTGGTAGATGGCTTAATACATTAGTTGCGGCTCGGTAGTGGCTAGGCCGATGATTAGGTACGGATCGTGCGGTGTAGATGGGTTCAGATGACTTGGTCAACGAGATAAGTGTTTTAGTGATGATAAATTACACTTACGAAATTTTAAGTTTTGTGATAATTACTGTTGTGGCTAAAATGTGTTTATTTAGTGACAACACATATGTGTGACTATATCACGATATTTTAGTGACGAAAAATTATGCTACTAAATAATAAAATTTTTGTGATAATTAGTTTAGTGGCTAAAACATGTTTATTTAGTTACAACACATATGTATGGCTATATCATGATAATTTAGCGGCAATTATAATTTGTAACTAATTAATAGTGAATTAGTGATGAAACTTGGTGTCACAATAAAATAGAGCAATAGTGACAACTATCATAGTTCGTGGCTAAATCTTTTAACCACTATTCAGTAGCCACGGCATTATGATGACACACAATATTGCCACTAAGATACAATAGTGACAAAACTCATATTTATAAAAACAACTTCTATCGCCATTATAAATCATTTTTTTTTATATCTAGGGAAAGTTTGGTTTAAAAATATTATACCCATTTAAATTGTTTTTCTTAGTTTCAGAAAAAAAATTATAAAATTTAAGCATAACTTATAAGTAGTAAAAAAATATTGTTACGAATTATATTATATTGTTTAAATAAGTGATAAATCTAGGGGATGTTATACCATTTAAATCTTTTTTCTTAGTTTTAGAAAAAAAAATTATAAAATTTATTAAGCATATCTTATAAATTGTTTTTGGTTTAACTTATATCGTTACAAATTATATTATATTGTTTAAATCGGTGATCGATTTAGGGGATGTTTGGCTTAATTATATTATACCCATTTAAATTGTTTTTCTTAGTTTTAGAAAAACAAATTATAAAATTTATTGAGCATAACTTATAAGTAGTAAAAAAAAATTCCCCTTTTAATTTTCAAATATTAATAAGTTGCGAACTATGCTGCCTAGTCAAGTGTACTCGTAATCAATAAGGTATTTGTAGTATCCGGATTAAATTATGCTAGTTAATGTTTAATTAATCGAATAAATAAAATATTTATATGTTATTATTTATATTACATTGTTTTAAAGACAAGAAATGACACCCAATATGAGAGGAGTGTTCGTTTCTAACATATAAAATATAAATGAATTCATTTCGAGAAAACTTAAATGACCGTGTTGTCACATTTTCCAAAAGGAAAACGAGTGCACTGAATTATTATTTAAATATAATAATATCACATTTAAATTCACAATTTGGACTCGGAAGGTCCATTTCTTAAATCAAGTAAGGAAATGCTGGGATTAAAATATGGAAGGATACGAAACGATCGGTAGAATTTTCTGAGACCCGATAAGTGAATTATAATTTATTGAACTTAAAGAAATTGGACAATATTTTTATCTCCAAAAATTTGGAAAATTATATGGATGAGACGGGTTCATTAAATGGAGCATTTCCATATAATTGCATATTTATTTTGAAGAATACAATTCAATTAGTAAACTCGAGAAATTGAATTAACGGAGGAAATTATACACGAATTGAGTGGAGGGAAAAATTTTTCATGGTCAAGAAATTCACCACGTAACAATTGAGGTGGTCAAAATTCATTTGTTGTAAGGGAGGTGGGCATTGATTTGAGGCGGTGATGTTTGGAAAGGTTGAAGAAATACAAAACAATTCTTTTCAATAATTCATTTCACATTTTACACTTAATATTCCAGCACTCCACAAACACCACCACCCCGTACCATCACTTTCACGCTTCCATCTTTCACCACCTTTCCAGCCATCTTCGTACGCCGCCAGCCAAGCCACCATCACCATCTTGAAGCTCACGTTGCAGGGAGTACACGGAGCTAAGGAACGATCCGCTTCGTTGAGTATCAAGGAAGTTATAAGCTCGTGAAGGTAACCCGTCGGTTTTCGATAAATTTTCGATGTCGGGTTAAAACTCGTATGAAATTAGATTATATCGATATGTAGCTTATATATTCGTGTTCCTCGTGTTGTAGGGAACTCGTAGGTGTGAATAACTCACCGTTTGGATGCTGGAAAATCCCTGCCACTACCGTTGATAATTTTTCGGTGAGCTTCAAATTCTTTAATTTTTTCGGACAGTTTTTGTGATTTTCGAACGTATGAAGCATGTCCTCGTGTTCTATGTTAGTTTAGGAGCATGCTAGAATGTTTGTTTGGTGTTGGTTGTGTTTGTATCGCGAGAAAATCGGAGTTACAGGTTTAAGCCTTCAATACGTCGAAGGAGACAACGTGTGTCGATCGAAATGGCTTGTATCAATTGACACACGTGCGTCGACCGACACGGAGCCCCGTCGGTCGATACCTAAGCATCGGTCAATGTGTGCGAGCATCAATCGACGTGGATGTCGAGCTGTGTGTTGTGTGTCGATCGTGCGTATGTTGATCGACGGAGAGTTGTTGTCGATCGACATAGCTGTGTCGACCGACGCACATGCATGTCGGTCAACACAGCAGCACAGAGTAGAGATTTTTTGTTTTCTTCGTCCGATCTTGATCCAATACGAGTTATTTTTTATGTTTAAGCATGTTATATGATTAGTGAAGCATATTACGAGTATGATTAAGTGTTGGGGTATGAAATCGGATGTCGGGATTTCTTTAACTCGATTAAGTAAAGTTTAGAAACATGATTAAGTGTTCAAAATGTGCAACTAAATCGTTTGGAGTTGATTAATTAATCATAAATAGATTAACCATGTTGATTGAGTTTGAAAGTTATAACATGTGAAATGAATACATGTCGAATGATTGTAAAGTGTCAGTCAGATGTCAGTCATAGGTCCTGATTTTGTCAAGTATTGTCAGCTAGGACTGATTGAGATACTTAGACTATCCATCCTATGTTTGAAGGGAAGTTGAAGGATAAAGTCGTAACAGCTCAACTACATGATTAACGAAATCATCTAATTGTGTGTAAGCATAACACAGGTGGGGACTATTTTCTGTAAAAACAAAATGCATTTTCGAGCCTTGTGCTCAGTTTCTAAAATGTGTATGAAAATGTTTTGTTTTATGCCTAAAAATGTTTTGTGTTACCATATATGTTCCTGTTTTGATTGATGTCATCAGAGTGTCCGATTTCCAAGATGAGAACCAAGTACTTGTGGTGCTTGAGCTAGTCTTATTAATCAGTTAATGAAGGTAAGCAACCTCACTTTGTTTATGAGCTCGGGCTGTTCAACTGACATACTGAAGAACTAGGGGGATAAGGCTGCGTACTTTCTTTTCTTCCTTAAACCGATCTGGTCTCAAGGTAACGTACTGAGACTAGTGCACTAATTGATGACAGTGGGTAGAGTGGTTCACCCGTTCCCAGCTGTTCATCGTAACTTAGAAGTAGGCCAACTTTCGATTACAAAATGGTAAACAGATAAGATATCATGCTTTAAATTGTTGCAACATCAAAATGTTTTGGATAACACGACACTTTTCAATAAAAACCCGTGTTAATCTGTGTGTGTTTGACATATCATTCATATTTAAAATGTATGTTTTCGGGCATGTCTCCACGGGGTACATTAGTACTCAGCCCCTCGTATTGTTTGCAAAATACGTAGCTTAAGCAGCGAGGATGGAAGAGCGGCGATGTAAAGACGATGCATGTGTCTTTGTAAAGGTTTTTGAGAAATAGAT
The DNA here is from genome assembly GCA_026898455.1 of Plectranthus barbatus. Classification (NCBI taxonomy): domain Eukaryota; kingdom Viridiplantae; phylum Streptophyta; class Magnoliopsida; order Lamiales; family Lamiaceae; genus Plectranthus; species Plectranthus barbatus. Next base: position 1,500,594 of record JAPKLW010000013.1, read on the forward strand.
CCTGAGATTTGCATCTTCATATGCATATCTCCACCACATTACACACTACACGAACCTCTGAAATTGTTCCTTCCCTTATTATGTAATATTTATAAAGGTTATCAAAACTCCTTATTTCAGTATGATTTATAAATGTTATCTTTTGAAAGAAAAGTTTGGATGTTTAGCTTTCTATTTAACAGTCTTCCGTTGTCTTTGTTTGTGAGAAAATATTTTGAAAACTTTTCGCACCACGACTGTAGCGCGCCCCAAAATTAAGGAAGGTCAGTTGGGGGCGTTACAGTATTCATACAATCGGTTATAAATTATATTATATTGTTTAAATCAGTGATAGATGTAGTATTTCTTATTTAATATAATAATTAACTTTTATTATATCTTAAGATTTTATATTTTTTAAATTATTATCTTAATATTAAATTAATGCTGAAATTAAAAAATAATAAATAAATATGAATTTACATGAGATTAAAAAAAAGTTTGGAATGGGATTTGAGAATGGGCAACGAAGATACCCAAATAGTGGAGAATCATTTTATTCTTTTCGGAATTTAATTCAACAACCAAACGGTGAGTTTAGGAATCATTTTATTCTGTGATTCCAAAACCTACCTACGAACACTCTCTTAGAAATTTTTACTAAAAGAATTTCATTAGATTTTATATAAAACTAAGATGCAAATTTGGGTAAAATAAAAAATTACTCTTGGCTCATCTTCATCTTTTTTCTCTTATATCCTCATATGTTTTTTTTAGCTTCCTTTTCTTCGTCATTACTTAGATTATATTTATTAGCAACCCGTTCAACCACCCAACTATCCAACCACTTTAATATTTAATTATTTTTCTATCATCCATATCACCAATCAAATCACAATAATTTTACAAAGTTTATCATTGACCACCCAACCACACCATTATATATTATTTTTTCTATTCAATTTTATTTAATTTTATTTTTAAAATAAATTTACTAATTGTAATTGAATTAATAAAAATGAATAAATTATCTCATTTATTTTGTTATAAAAATTGTTAATTAAATTAAAGTGTACAATTAAATATAACTAAATGATGTTGAAACTAAATTGATATAAAAATACTATAAATAAAATTAATTTCACACACACACACATATATATATATATATATATATATATATATATATATATATATAAATTAGTCTCTATTTATTGAGTATCCATCATAAATTTTAATATATTTATTATTTATTTTATTATTCAAAATATATATTTATTTTAGTATAGTATTTATACAAAATTAATTCACTATTAGGAAGGTGACAAATGTTATCATTGTACTACTCTATTAATGAAGAATTAAAAAAAAAAAAGAAACAAGGCCCCACATATCTTTTGAATGTTGGAGGTTGTTGGACTACCTCATTTTTGAGAATTTAGGCAATTTTTATTTTTTTTAAGAAAAATTAAATTTGATATAATGGTTGGATTGGGATGTGAAAAGTTGTGATAAGGATTTATCTTATAAAAAAATAAATTATTATAGTATTAAAACCAGAAAAATAAATAAATAATCAGCACACAGATCCACAAATGATCCGAACTTCCAATCCATTATTTTTTTTTCAAAAAAAAAATATAATCCCAACTAGTCGTCCAAAAATTGTTACCCAAACTAAATCAAAGCTTTAGTTTCTGTTTGATTTCAATTTTTTACCAGACTCTTATTATTATTTTTATTTTATATAAGTTATTTAATTTAAGTCATAATTTTAGCAATGCATTAAATATAATTCATACTATTAAAATTAATATCCCAATACAACATTACATAATAATTATTATAAGAAAATATAAAATAAAAATAATAATATAATAAAAAAACATACACAGAAATATTAGGGTCCAATCAGTCCGGTTTGACCAAATCCAAAATTTATTAAATGAAGTGAATCAAACCAAAGTTTGATTTCAAAAATTTTGAACTCAACTAAAATCAAACTTTATTCTTCCTCCGATAAATATTATTCAAAACTTTCAATTGAGTTCTATTTTATACTCATTCCAAATGTTAAAGAATACATAATCACCTAACAAATTTGAATATATAATGTATACATAAATTAAAGTAAGACTGAACACAAATTATAGAAAATACTTCAGTCGTTCTTATTATATGATCCAATTTAATCTTGCAAATATGTTAAAAATATTTAAGAAAACAATATGTTTAAAAAAGTCTCCAACAATACCCTTACTTTAAAGTATTAATAAACCTTTTGTTGGTCCCGAAATCGGAGAATGTAATGTGCAGCGGAAGTAATTCCGATATGCACTTGTTTTCCTAAATTGACTGAAACTCAGTTTAGGGTTTCTGAAATATTAAGTTTAGCAAATAGTCCTTAAGTAAGTTTCACAAGTATACACTTCAATACTTAGACAAGTATTGAAGGTTTTAAAGTAAGTTTGAAGAAACTAAGTATGCGGAAACTTAAATAAAAACAAGTAAAGACTCTAAATATTATAGTTGTTCGGATCTAAAAATCGTACGTTCACTCTTCCGAACTTAATCGGGAAATCCACTATGTTTAGTACAAACCTCCTTACGATCTATAGATAGCCCGTTGGCACTCCGTTCTTCGCTCTGCTATCCTAGGAACTCCTTGTAGACTCAGTCTTCAGGTTGAAGTGAGGACACACCTCGCAGCCTTCTTCGTGGTGGTTGGATGTTTGATGTTCTTCCTAGAACTGAGTATGGTTGGCTAGACGTCTGTGATAGTCAGAATCCCAAAATTGGAACTGACTGCTATGAATATATTTTTGAAGGATATATTCACCTAGAAGTAACTTAAGCTTTAATGCTTAGTCTCGTGCTTTGAACCACTTAACATGGATGTTTAACTTGAGTTGGAAACTCAATTCTCGTGAGTAGATTCACAGAGTAAATATAGACTTTTTCAGAGAAAAAAATGGCAGAGCTTCGGCTTGTCTTAGCTTGAAAGTTCGTAACTTTTTAAGGTTGAAATGCAGATCTATTTATAGAGGAATCTTTTGGTGTTTGAAAATTTTCCCGTTAGACTCAAATATCCTGTCGTTCGAGACATTTCGAATGTCGTCCAATCAAACTCATTCTTTGCTTGGTCTGCTCTGCTCTGAAAAAGATGCACTTCATGTATTTTCCACCTGCTATTGTCAGAATCAGTTTCAGTCGGAGGAACCCAAGTATGGACATCCTCGTACTAAATTCTACTTTGTAATCAATTGCCTTGAAGTCTGACTAAGCTTGGTTCTCTTCGTGTTCCACGTGCTTAAGAAGAAATAACCTCCATACTGACTTTCCATAGTGATGGAGATCCAGTTGGCAAGATTTATCAAAATATTTTAAGAAGATTTGTTGAAGATATGATAAAAGATTTGATATATCTTGATAAGATTTGATTTAGTTTTAATTTGATTAGATTTGAATTCTAGATTTGTTAGGATTTAGATTTTGTTTTATTACAAAGATATTAAGATATATTTTCTGTATATCATGATAGATTTATTATGCTTTTCAGATTTATTTTCCTAGTTACATAATGTATAGAGATTTGATTTTCTCCCTATAAACAGGGCTTCATATTTTCATTGTACTTCAATTTTCAATTTTCAGTTAATAAAAATTGTGAGTTTATTTCTCCAATTGTGAAAGCTCTTGAATTTCTATGGAGTACCTTGAAATTCAATATTGACTTATCAAGCGGACTTCCATATCCATTTGTGGCGTCTTCACTATTTCATTTGTTGTTAAGGCGAGTTGCTTGTTGGCTCGTAGGGGTTCGTTTTCATCCTTGCCTATGGTTCTAAGGGTCGACTTCAAAGGTGTTGGATTTTCCCCCATCATATCAAGTTGTTAGTTTACTTCTGCGTCGCTTTGATCATTTCAGTCGAGTTCCTCGGCTGCGATCACAACCTTCCGGTGAGGATCGTATCACATAGTCAGTATGGGTGATCCTCATACTAACTTCTCATAAGTCAGCATGATGTCTAAACTGAGTGCCCAAACTCAATATAGGCCTTGGCCATACTTAGTGAAACCAAGTTTCATGCACGAACACTTCTTCAAATCTCGAGTAAATCCATTGCTCGATCTTCAACACCTAAGTTCTATTATAACACGAATAATCCTATATATGCATTACATTTTAGAACTTTAGAAACTTAATGTTAAAGTGAGTTTTGACATATCAAAACATCAAATTAAGGAGGGAACTTAAAACTTAGTTCCTAACAATTTCCCCCTTTTTGATATTGTCAAAACCACTTAAAAGAGATGGAAAGAAAAGGAAGCATGACATACTGAGTTTACAACAATACTACTCAGTATACGTGTCTTTAGTTTTGTCCTACTCTAATGGGTCTTCCCCTGAATTGGAGAGACATTTCATGAATTAACCAATTGAGTGAAAAGTATGTTTTGCTGCTCACATTTAGGAAAAGTGAGTTTAGCCAGGTTTAAAATCAATACGAAAAGAAACTTGGAAAGAGAGAGAGAGACAGATAATGAGAAATTGTCTCAGAACAGTTTCCAAACTTTCATTATATGATAAGGATTACAAATACAATGAAAGTATAAAAACTGAACTACAAAAGCTTAACTACTAGAAAACTTAAGGAGGAGGAGGCTCAGATGATGAAGGCTTTGATCCACTCAGCTTTGATACTAGTTCCAGAAGCATATTGTGCTGCTCTTGCCTCCTCTTCACCTCATCTTCTTCTCTTAGGCGCTGATCTTCCTTTTCTTTATGCCTCTGCTCTTCCCCCTTTGTGACAATTTCAAGATGGGTCGAGAAAGTGGACTTAACAGATGTTAAAGTTTCAGCAGTTTCAACCTCTTTCTGTTCAAATCTCGCTGTTAGCGTATCAATCTGATCTTGGAAGTGAGCTTGCATCTGATTTAACATTGTAATGGGCACAACATCACTCCCAGAGATTTGGATGGAGGACTCAGGCACAGTGGAAACCACAGAAAGAACCCGGACTCTCTCTTCTTCAAGCCTGATAAGGTCTTCTGCAACCTTGAGCCTCACTTCCTCCTCCCTAAATATTTCTTCCTCTGCCAATCTATTATGTTCAGCTTCTACTTGCTGCCTCTGAAGGTCGGCTTCTTCTTTGATTTTCTTATGTTCAGCTAGGCGAGCTTCTTCATCGGTTATGTGCTTAAGTTCAGCTTCACGAAGTCTCCTTTCTTCATCCTCCTTTGCCTTGAGCTCCATCTCTCTTCTTACTTGACTCAAATAGTCTTCTACTTGCATCCTTTGAAATTCCTTTTGGGCCTTTTCTTTTTGAGCATTCACCTTGGCAAGGATTTCATTCTTCTTCTGAATCACTTGAGCAGCATGAGCCAAGCTTTTCCTACTTGAAGTGATGGCATAAAGTATTTGGGCTGTCTGCTCGGCCGTTTGATGAATTTTAAGCTCATAAGACAGAGATAAGGCTTGCTCCAACTCTTTGCTCTCTTCCTGAGCAACTTCCGATTCTCTTTGAGAACTAGCAAGATCCTCCTAGATCTGTGAAATCTCTCCTTCCATCCTCTGGAGCTGCTCAATTAGTTTTGCCACCTTATTTCTCCTAGCAGCTATGATATGGTGATATCCTTCCAGAGTGGGCTCTTGAGTTGATGCCCCTTGTATCTCAGCAAGTATGGAGGTTCCAGAAGTCGATGTGCGTACTTGAGGGATAGGGATAGCAGAAATGGGTGCCTCAGATATAAACTAATAGCAGGGGGTAGCCTGTGAGGATCTTGTCTGAAATTGAGCGCATTAAAGGTCTCAGCTCTGTAAGCTCGAATAGCTAGCATTCTCAATGTTATATCCTTTTTTGTCATCTGCCTTGTGCCCTTATGATCACTCCACTCAACGACCCATGCTTCCTCAGTTCTTCAGAACGTCAGCCCCAATCTAGCCAACATGATATAAAGATCTTCAGAGGTAAGCTCATGCCTGACTATATTGTGCCTCCTCCATCTCCTGAATTCCATTTGCAATCTATCACATTGAATTGTGTTCTCTCGTAAGATATCAAGATATAGCAAGTTGATCTCCTCGGTTGTCCTCCGCTCTATCCTCTGTGAGACTTCAACAGCTTAGGGGATAAGCTTAGTGTCCCCTGTGTCAGTTGGGTTGATTTCTAGGCACCAAGACTTTAATCATTGAGAAGTAGACTCAGGATGTGGTAACCCAGTTAATGGAACTTTAAACTCAGGAAGTTGACTTGGCTTTGTGCTCAGCTTCTTATCTTCTCTTGTATCCCAGGGGTGGCGCCTCCAAACTCCATGCATGTCCCATTCATAATCGAACTCTTCATCCAAGCGGGGGAAATGCACATCATTGTCTTCAGAAGAAATTGAGATCATAGAGTCATCAGAGCTTATGCTCATAGCATCCTCACCTTCCTCTCCTATGCGGGACCCTTCAGTGTTAGCAGACTCAATCTGGAACTGAGTTGTAGACTCAGCGTGGGTGGAGGTCTCCCCTCGCTTGACCTCCGGACCCTCACCTTTGTCTTGCTCTTCTGCATGTTCATTCTCTTGATTCTCCATCCTCTCCCGCTCATACTCCTGTCCAGCCTCAGACTCAGGCTATTTCTCAGTTTTGAGCTCGTACCAGCCTTTGGCTCTTTTTCTTTCTATTGATCCGCCAGTTTTGCCGGGGTGGTTGCCCGCCTATCATCTCTTTGTTCTTCCTGGCCCTCCATGGCCTGCTCAACAGCTTCTTGATAAATCTCCAGGATGATTTCCTCAACATGTACCACCACGTTTTTCTCGGGTACATGCTGAGACTCAGTTTGATGAGGAGATTGCTCCATCTCAATCTCCTCATGTACCTCCTCCGAGCTAGCAGATCCCTCCTCTACTATCTCCTCACCTCTTTCTTCTGCCAGTTGTTCTGGGTCGGTCGCCCGCTCATCTTCAATCTCTGTTTCAATCAACACCTACTGCATGTTGCTCAGGTTGCTCTAGCTGAGAAAACTGACATTGAGGGTGTTGGTCAACACCATGAGCTTCCTGGTAGAGTGTCTCAAAGGATGGTGCTTCAAGAGCTCCAGAGAGAAAGGGAATGCCGATATTTTTAGGGATTTCAATCTCTGGCTCCTGAAAGATGTTTTTCGCTTGGTGGAAGTTTCACCCACCTTCTCATTTCCCTTTCCTTGTACATCCTCTTCTCTTGCTCTCATCTTCTGGATCAGAGGTTTAACAGGCTTTGTTCGGGGCTTCCTTGGGATGTTGATAGAAATGCAACCTTGGAAAGGTTGAGGCACCTGAATTGGCTGAGTTGACATCACCTCGCCAAACTTCTTTGTCAGCTTCCTCTTCTACTTCTTCTTCTTCTTCATTTGATCTTCAGTCTGATCCTCCCCAAGCTTGGTCAATGGGGGGAGGTCCTCCATGACATTGTGCAAGCTCTTCTTTTCCTGAGCTGCAGTCTCGGTTTGTTCAGATGTTGCCTCCACTAGCCCTTCTCCACCACCACCACCACCACCATCATCTTCATCATCATCCTTAGTGACACCCGGCTCACCCACTTCAGATTTGGTCGAGATGAAGTCAGTTGGAATTAGCAGCTCTCCATCATCAACCTTCGGCATCAATTTCTCTAATAGATAACTGGCTTTTAATCCAAAACTTACACCGGTGGAGAATTGCCCGGTCTTCTTAATTGTGGAATTCCTGCCCACATAATCCATTAACCGTTCAAAAAAGAACTCAGCCCAGTCCCCATGAACTTCATCATCGAAGGCCATAAGTATAGAATACTTATTCCGACTCATCTAAGGAAACAAGCCCATCTCGCACGGCAACATCCCAATGGCAATTTCAGCAAGGAATTTGTAGAATGGGTCGAGCTCATTGGTCTTGTGGTTCATCTTCCAACTGGTGGTGACTTCATTAAGTTTCCATTCAGTCTGGTAACCCTCCATAATCTCCCGGACCTTTTCGTTATCGACACCCTGTCAATAGTGTTGAATTTTTGTTCTTCAGTTCCTTAGCTTCAACACCTCTTTAAGAAAACAAAGTGTGACCACAATCTTAGTTTCGGCCACCCGAGTGGTGAAGAATTTCTTGTACTTGTCAACCACAACATTCGCATAAAATTCAGCAACCAAAAATGGATGAAATCTCTTTGGTCGAGCCCTTAAATAGTATACTATCCTCTCTCCTGATAGTTTCTTCGCTAAACGTTGGGCAAGCTTCCCTGACATCAGACACATTGAGTATCTTCTCCTTTGTCACCTGAGCAACTCTCCTCTGAGAAATCGGGATTAGGTCAACAAACACAAGATCGATGGCTGAGAAATGTCATCGTTTGAACTAATTTTGACTAATCTAACATGGGAGCGGGGCATGCCCACGTGCATGCGCTGATTCATCACTGCTTGTTATGCATTTAATGCGTCATGTACGATAAGCTTCTTTTTGAAATTTGAATCCCGCATTTATATATATACTAACTCAAAGTTAGTTTCTAAACTGAGTGATGGATCTCAGTTTAATTCCACAACCTTCCTTAAAAATATTCTAAGTATAAAAACCAAAACTTGGTTTTTCATGGAGAGTCAGTAAGATCCTCCCATACTGAGTACGTGTCTTTCATACTAAAACTCAGTTGAAAGTAAGTTTCACGTCCTTTTGTTTGAACACCACTTAGAATAATCTTCAGAAATTTGGCTAAGAATGGAACCTCCATACTAAGAAATAAGCCAAATATGAAAATTGAGAGTTTGAACTCAATTTTAATCCGCATCCAACATCTTCAACCAAAGTTTTCTTCAATCTTCACACCAAATTGGAACATGTTGGTGAACCACTTAAATTGATCGAAAGGAATAATTTTTAATCAAAAGTGAGAGTTGGGACTCAGTTTTAGTCAGTATCACCTCCACCATGCTTAGATGTTAAGAGAGTAAGAAAACAAGAAAACTAAGTGCTCTGACTCAATTTTATTATGCATCTACTCCTCTTCGATTGAAATCTCATTGAATTCAAGCAAACCAAGCTTAATACATAAGTTCTTGAATCTGTTTTCAGGGAGTGGTTTGGTGAAGATGTCCGCCAGTTGATCTTCAGTAGGAATGTACTCTACGGACACATCCTTTTTCTCGACATGATCTCTGATGAAGTGATGTCTGGTGTCGATGTTCTTGGTTCTTGAATGATGCACTGGGTTCTTTATGATGCACATAGCACTGCTATTCTCAAAGTAGATTGGAACACACCCAGTCTCGACCTCATAATCAAGCAATTGTTGATTAATCCAGAGCACTTGAGCACAACAACTACCAGCAGCCACATACTCAACTTTGGTTGTTGACGTGGCCACAGAGTGTTGCTTCTTGCTAAACCAACTAATCAGTTTATGTCCTAGGAACTGACAAGTTCCACTTGTGCTCTTTTGGTCGATTCGGTATCCTCCAAAATTTGAATCCGAGTAAGCATTAAGAGTAAGCTCGTCCGTTTTTTGGGGTACAAAATACCTAAGGATTTTGTTCCTTCGAGGTATTTCACTATCTTTCTAGCAGCCTCCACGTGCAATTTCTTTGGATTGGCTTGAAACCTCGCACATACTCCAACTGAGTAGGAAATATCCAGCCTGCTTGCGGTCAGATATATCAATGAACCAATGATTCCTCTGTAACTTGTTGGATTGACTGGTTCTCCTTCTTCATTAAGACTAATCTGAGCATTGGGGCTCATAGGAATCCTTAAGGGCTTGGTCTTCTCTGGACAAAACTTGTTGATCAAAACCTTGGTATTTTTCTTTTGGTTGATGAAGATTCCTCCTTTGGACTGAATAACTTGAAGACCCAGAAAGTAAGTCAGCTTACCCTTCATGCTCATTTGGAAATTGCTTTGCATAAGTTGGGCAAACTTTTCACATAGCTTCATGTTTTTGCACAAAAAAATAATATCATCAACATAAATTAAAACCAAAAGGATGTCTGCTCCATCATTGATCCTGAATAAAGTTGTGTCGATCTTTCCTTTCCTGAAACCGTTCTTGAGGAGAATTGAGACGAAGTCTCATAACAAGAGCGGGGTGTCTGCTTCAACTCATAAAGAGCCTTCCTCAATTTGTAAACCTGCTTTCCTTGTTCAAAGTCTGGGGGTTGTTCCACATATACTTCTTCTTTGAGTTCCCCATTCAGAAAAGCACTCTTCACATCCATCCGGAACACTGTGAAGTTGTAGTGCCCGACATAAGCAAGGAATAGTCTGATAGCTTCAAGTCTGGCCACGGGTGCAAAGGTTTCATCAAAATCTATCCCTTCACACTGAGCATAACCCTTAGCCATGATCCTTGCTTTATTTCTTACTATGTTCGTGGTCTCATCTTTCTTGTTCTTGAAGACCCACTTTGTGCCAAGTACAGATTGATGGCTTGGTCGATCCACCAAGTACCATACTTCATTTCTTTCAAATTCAAGCTCCTCTTGCATGGCATTGATCCAATCAGTGGACTTCAGAGATTCTCCAATCTTCGTAGGTTCAGGATTCTGAGAGATGAAGCAATTAAGTAGGGCACTTCCTTGCCTCGTGCATACTAGGTTGGCTATATTGTCTAGTACGACCTCTTTTGGATGGTGTCTCAACCATTAAGGTCCCTGGAGCTGAGTTACTTCAAGAGGTTAAACAAATGCTCTAGGATAGTGAGTACTGTCTGCTCCCGATACTAGAACTTGAGTTAAGGTTGATTCCACCATGGCTAGATCTTTAACTTCTTAACTTGGACCTTCTTCTCTAGTGATGGTTTCCACAATCTGTAGCTTTTAATGTTCTTGATTCACTTCGGGTTGAACATCATCTGGTTGAGTACTTTCTTCTTCAGAAAAGTCAGCATGGCTCGTGATATGTGCATAAAATAACTGATATTTCGATGTTTGTGAATGCATGTTTGCATTCATTTTACTCACATATCATATTTTTTTGTGTTTTTTTCGTTGTATTTTTGTGTTTTTGTTTGATTTGGAGTGTGTAGGTTAAGTTTGGAGCATAATTCATCATTTTGGGTAGAGATTTGGTGGAAAATCGACCGGTCCTAGCTACAAAGGGTGTGAAGATCGACCGGGATGAGCAGAGGAGCAGCAGGAAGGATTTCAAAGGCAAATCTCGGCCGATCCTGTAGAGATCGACTGATCTGGGCCTTTTAGATACAAATCCCGGCCGATCCTACAGAGCTCGACCAATCCAGCATTTTAGTGGCAAATCTTGGCCGATCCTGAAGAGCTCGACCGATCCAGCATTTTTAGAGCAATCTCGGTCGAGCCAGATCCATCCCAGGCGATCCGAAACATGCTATTCATTGGTTTTTCCAGTTTCGAGCTATTCCTAGCGATCCATATTCAACTCGATCGATCCTGGGGTCTGGAAGTTGAGTATGAAAAGTGAAAAAATGAAATTTAAAAGGGAGATTCATATTTTAGGATAGATTAGAGCGGTTACTTTCAAGGATTACACTTCCCACTCATCCACAACCTCAACCAAGGTGGATTTCAAGCCAAATCAACTCGATTGGAAGATCAATGAAAGCTAAGGAAGATATCAATTCTTAAATCACCCAATTGGGGAAATTCTCTACCTTGATTTACTCTTGTAATGGAATTGTTTGCATTTTGTATTCAATTGAACCTTATCAAAGGTATGTGTAACTAAACCATTGAGGATATTGGTAGATTGAAGCTTTGAAATGTTTAATTGAGCTTGGATTGTATGTTTACTTCCATTCAATTGATTGCACACACTTGAGCTTTTTCCTAAATCACATAGTGTAGGCATTAGCCAACTATGTGTGTTTTAGACACCGAAATTGCAGTCATTATGCGGATCTAGGTGTTGTGCGAAGTGTAGATGCATATAGGTTTTGATCCAATCCCTGTGCGGAGATTGCCTATAGGTCGATAACTTATGGACTATTTGGAGTGGAATTAGATGCTATAATGTAACTATTTTGGTGTTTAATTTCATCTACTCTTATCTTACCGGTACTAAAGGAGATAGGAAGCTTGGGGGTAGGTTAATCATCTTTGAATGGATTAAATATTTGTTTGCATAATTCAAATCAATTTCATGGTTTCAAACTGGTTATCTTACCAATGTCCTTGTTTTGTCATTGTTGAATTTTATCTCTTGTGTATGAGAATTGTAATTGCTAAAGAGTGTGGAAGTAAATTGTTGAATGTAAAGAGATTGAATGTTAGTTAAAGCTTTTTTAGTTAGATAGTTGGATTTATTCATTATTAGTATAGTTCACAACTCAACGACTAGTCATTCTTAGATATGAAACAATACATGAGTTTCTCGTATTCTAACAAGCGAATCGGGAAGAACCTAGATTGATTTTTATTACTTGTATGCACTTGGGTTTAATTAACTAGGTTGACCGAATTTTGTGTGCATCAAGTTTTTGGCGCCGTTGCTGGGGATCTTCATTGAGTAGGTTGCCAGATATTTGATAAAGTGTATTGTTCGTAGTCTAAGTGTTTGTTTAATTGCTTGTTTGAAATTTGTTTGTTGTTGATTGGAGTCTTTGGATTTTGTAGGTGTTGTATGTTAACAAGATCCAAAGCTCGGTTGCTTGAGGAGCAGAAATTCCGAACAAGGTTAGAAGGAGTTGAGATTGAGTTTGAAATGGAGAACCGGAATGAAGATATGGGGAGGATAGACGAGCTTGAGAGGCAATTGGAAGTGATGAGAGCATTGATTCATGAACGGAATGAACCGAGAAGGCCACTTCAAAATCTCTTTAGGCCTCAAGGAGAGCAAGCCACCGGAGGTTTCCGATTGGGAGTGAATACAACTCAATTTGAGATTAAACCTCAACTTGTCCAAATGATTCAAAACAACCAGTTTGGTGGCCATGCGACCGAGGATCCGAATGCTCACATTTCTAGGTTCCTTGAGATAACGGACACGATCAAGATTAACTAAGTGCCTCAAGATCACATTGGCCTGCGATTATTTTCATTCTCTTTGAGAGATGGTGCGAGGCATTGGTTCGAGGGCCTTGACAAGTCCAATATTGCCTCATGGGAAGAACTTCGAGAGAAGTTTTTGTTCATGTTCTTTCCTCCCAGCTTAACTTTGAAAAGAAGAGCCCCGACATTACATCCTTTGGACAGCGGTATGATGAACCGCTAGATGAGGCATGGGACCACTTTAGAGATCTTCTCCTAAGATGCCCGAGGCACGGGTTATCATGAAGTCAACAGATTTGTCGATTCAACGGAGGTCTCAACTACGAGAGGAAGATGAAGCATGGCAGACTATAGAGAAGATGGCGGAGAATAGTTACCAATGGCCAAGGGAGAGAAAAGATTATCGGTCGATCAAGTCGGTGAATGAGATGCGAGAAAGCAAAGAGTTGAAGGAGCAAATCGCCATGATGCGAATGAAGCTCAATGCATTAACTACATCGGGGAGTAGAAGGGATGATGTGATGTTGGAGCATAATTCATCATTTTGGGTAGAGATTTGGTGGAAAATCGACCGGTCCAAGCTGCAAAGGGTGTGAAGACCGATCGGGATGAGCAGAGGAGCAGCATGAAGGATTTCAGAGGCAAATCTCGGCCGATCCTGCAGAGATAGACCGATTTGGGCATTTTAGAGGCAAATCCCAGCCAATCCTACAGAGCTCGACCAATCCAGCATTTCAGAGCCAAATCCCGGTTGATCCTGAAGAGCTCGACTGATCCATCATTTTAGAGGGCAATCTCGGTCGAGCCAGATCCTTCTTGGGCGATCCAAAACATGTTGTTCGTTGGTTTTTCCAGTTTCAAGCTATCTCGGGCAATCAATCTTCGGCTCGGTCTATCCTGGGGTCTTGAAGTTGAGTATAAAAAGTGAAAAAATGGAATTCAAAAGGGAGATTCATATTATAGGATAGATTATAGCGGCTACTTTCAAGGATTACACTTTCCACTCATCCACAACCTCAACCAAGGTGGATTTCAAGCCAAATCAACTCGATTGGAAGATCAATGAAGGCTAAGGAAGAGATCAAGTCTTAAATCACCCAATTGGGGAAATTCTCTACCTTGATTTACTCTTGTAATTGAATTGTTTGCATTTTGTATTCAATTGAGCCTTATCAAAGGTATGTGTAACTAAACCATTGAGGATATTGGTAGATTGAAGCTTTGAAATGTTTAATTGAGCTTGGATTGTATGTTTACTTCCATTCAATTGATTGCACACACTTGAGCTTTTTCCTAAATCACATAGTTTAGGCATTAACCAACTATGTGTGTTTTAGACACCAAAATTGCAGCCATTACGTGGATCTAGGTGTTGTAAGAAGTGTAGATGCATATAGGTTTAGATCCAATCCCTGTGCGGAGATTGCCTATAGGTCGATAACTTACGGACTATTTGGAGTGAAATTAGATGCTATAACGTAACTATTTGCGTGTTTAATTTCATCTACTCTTATCTTTCTTGTACTAAGGGAGATAGGAATCTTGGGGGTAGGCTGATCATCTATGAATGGATTAAATATTTGTTTGCATCATTCAAATCAATTTCATGGTTTCAAAGTGGATATCTTACCAATGTCCTTGTTTTGTCATTGTTGAATTTTATCTCTTGTGTTTGAGAATTGTAATTGCTAAAGAGTGTGGAAGTAAATTGTTGAATGTTAGTTAAAGCTTTCTTTGTTAGATAGTTGGATTTATTCATTATTAGTATAGTTCACAACTCAACGACTAGTCATTCTTAGATATGAAACAATACATGAGTTTCTCGTATTCTAGCAGGCGAATCGAGAAGAACCTGGATTGATTTTTATTACTTGTATGCACTTGAGTTTAATTAAATAGGTTGATTGAACTTTGTGTGCATCAGCTCGACAAGTCAGTTTCAGCTTGGCCGCCATACTGAGTTTCAATTTGATCACCTGAAGTTCCCCCTTGATTGATACCTAAATTTGATGTTAGTGAATCTATGACCTTAACGAGGACAATTGCATCACCGGCCTTATCCTCTGGAGTACATGATTGATCATTCATAGATCTAGCCTTAGAAAGTATATTGGATATTTCATTTTCAAAACTTTGTTTCTCACAGGTATCCTTGATCTTGTGACCACCAAGCTCCAGGTACTTCAGGGTCATGCGCACTAAGATAGACTCATAAAAAACAACAGATCATGTTACTTCCACAAGTCCGGTGGTCTTTTTAAGTACTCTATATCCCTTGTATGAAGGGTGTCCATAACCAAGGAACGAACCTTCATCCCCTTTGGGACTTAAAGTATTTTATTTAGACTTCCCATTATTATGGATGTAACATGGAGAACAGAAAGCACAAAGATAAGCTATAGAAGGCTTACAACCATTGTAGACCACGTACGGGGCTTTATGATGATGACTGTTGATGGAAATTCTAATATGAGTATAGGACGCTGTCATCAGAGCTTCTCCCCAATAGCCTTCCTTCAAGCTTGCTTCTGCAAGCATTGTCCTCACTGCCTCTGTAAGTGTTCTATTTTTTCGTTCGACAAGACCATTCTGCTGTGGAGTCCTTGGAGCTAACTTCTCGTGAGCAATGCCAGCATCCGCACAAAAATACATGTGGGGACCATTACAAAACTCAGTTCCGTTGTCAGAGCGGATCTTCTTCACAATGACTCCCTTCTTATTTTACTCTTGAAGGATGAGCTCTGGTAGTTGGAGCTTCACTTCATCCTTGGTCTTCATCATCCTCACCCAAACTTTGAGTAGTCATCAACTACAACAAGTGCAAATCTTTTTCCTCCAATAGTGGGAGGCTTGACCAGTCCGAACAGATCCATGTGCAACAACTCCAGGATCCTGTCTGTGCTTGCTGTGATGGGGCGATTTTTGAATGATGCCTTCATCTATTTCCCCATCTAGCACGCTTTGAACACACCTTCTTCCAATTTGAATCCAGATTGAGGAAGACCTTCCACAAGCTTGTGCTTGGCAAGGTGCGTGATAGATTGGAAATTCAGATGGCTAAGCCTCTTAAGCCATAGCCAATTTATTTCTTCTACGGGTCCTGCTTGCTTAGTTTTGTGGATCCATCCCTATGGAATCCATACTTACTTCACCTTAAGCTTAGGTGTAGCAACCTTATCAGCATTTCTCTTCCTTCAATAATAATGTAGGATATTTAAATGCATGTGTAAAGGAATAGAGTGTGTGTGTGTGTGTGTGCGCTAAACCTTACCATAAACTAAGTTTCTCGGAACCAAGTTTCCAGGAACTGACTTCTTGGAAACTAAATTTCTCAAAACTAAGTTTCGATTGGGTTCCCAGAAACTAAGACTGTGGTGCGCAGTCTTCCTAGCCCTTGAAATCAAAAAATGGTTGGGCTCAGACCTCGTTTAGGTGCACCTCCTATACGGATAAGTTCTCTTCTCATAAGAATTTTGAGGTTGGGAAATTATTCCTTGATTTGTATTGTAAATCTCCCTTAGATCAAAACTGTAAAAGGTTTTACTGAATCAAAGCCTTAGTAGTTTGGTCGATCATTGCTGAAGTCTAGCATAGTCTAGCAACTCACGTGTAATGTCCTGTTTAGGAAAAATATCGAGTTGTAATAGATTAGATTGCTAGAAGTATTCTTAGCAAATGGTAGTTGCTAGAGAAGTCAGCAGACAAGGATGATTGCTAAGGAAGAAAGTAGTCATGTGCTAAGAAGAGTGATTGCTAAGGTGCTAGCAATCAAGAAGAGACTGTTAGGAGCAGTCAGCAGAAAGATCTAGCAGAATGTTAAAGGTGTTAGGATTCACTACTTACTCAGGAGACTGCTAGAGGCTATAGCAATCAGAAGCCAAGATATCAAGTAATAGCAGAATGCTGAATGGTCAGCATTCGCCAGTACTTAGCAGATTGCTAGAAGAGCTCAGCAACCAAAAGACTTAGCAGATTGCTAAGTAGAGCTCAGCAATCAAGAGACTTAGCAGAGTATTTCCAGCATTGTCCGATAGAATGCTAAGCAAGGAAATACTTAGCAAACACTTGCAAAAGACGCCCGTTCTGACAAAAGGTACAACAAAGGATGAAAGCCTTACCCGAAGTAGGTAAAAATGTACTGTACGATGCCGGAAAGGAAGAAAACGCGAGTAACCATTTTGGACGGAGAAGACCGTTGTGTCTAACAGGTATGGAGATTCAAAGTTTGAATCTCCAGATATAGACGAGAAGTCCAACAGAGAGAGACACTAATACTGCTCATACTCGCACATTCAAACACTTGAACAACAGAAAAGCGAACATAGATTCCTTTAACAAAAGCGAACAAAGCAAAAGAGAGAGTAGTCAGTTGAGAGCCCTCTTAAAGAGAAGTATTCAAAGCTCTCAACAACCATAGTGTCCCCCATTGAATATCTGACTCTATCTTGAAGAGATTCCTTGACTTTGTTCAAGAATCCAATCATTGGGATACCTTCCATACTAGGAAGGAAGCATCCAGCAGTCACATCTCTGAAAAGGGATTGACTCCGACGGGCTGTTGCCAAAACCAGACAAAGTTCAGGAGAGAACTATAAAACCTCCATTACAGCGAAGGACAAGTTTTACGATGGTGCGCCCTTGACTTGGCCATAGCTGCTGACCGAAGAGATTGAAGCATCGAAGGATAGCTTTGTAGTGGCTAGGTCGAAAGCTCACTACCTGCTACAAGAGATAGGCGATTCCTTGTACTTCAAATATCTTTTTAGTGAAATTCTCATTGATTCTACTGAGGAGTGGACTTAGATCTTTAAGATCGAACCACTATAAATATTGTGTGGTCATTACTATTTTATTGCTTACTGTTTATCTGTGGTAATTTGAAACCTAGCATCGAAAGTTGCTAGAGTATTTACCTGTAAGAAACCCTAAGAACAACTCCGAGCTAAACATTTTAGACAAGAACTTAAGTGCAAGATAATCATTAATCTTCTGCTGCATTTGTGTGTTAGTTGTTTGCTATTCACCACGACGACTCTGATCTGGGACCAACAAGTGGTATTAGAGCGGTACGTCGAACGACCAACTGCTTCTGAGTCGCTTTAAGATCAGATCTGTGTTCTTTCCTTGCACTGGTATTTTGTTCTTTTGTTGCTCTAGCTCATGAACTCTAAGCTTGTCGAGACGAATCATACTTTGCCAAAGTATACAAAAGAAAAGTTTTACTCATGGCAGAAGATGGCCACTATCCAGCTCCAGAGCATACATCCGGAGATGGTGGATGTTCTCACCAAAGGTCACATAAGGATTATGAAGATCAACCCCTTCATCGGTCCAGTTGCTGAAGGTCAACCGAGACCTCCGTAGATGATCGAGAAGAAGTTTGATGAATATACAATGGAGGACAAAGAGAGATCTCAGTTGGAGCACTTAGCAAAGAAGTTGATCCTTGACTCTTTGCCGCCATTAGTGGCAGACAAAGCATTAGACTTTGATACGGTCAATCAAATGTAGGATTATGTCTGCGAATCTTCCCAGGAGACCGACCAGATGAAACGCAACAAGCTCTAGGTAGCTGTTGATAAGTATGACTCTTTCTCTATGCATGCAGGAAAATATATCCAAGCTATGGAAGAAAGATTCAACACCATCATCAGAGAGCTCCGGAATCTAGGCAAGACATATGATAATGGAGAGATGAATAACAAGATCATCTCAAAGCTCTTTCCATGAGAGGACTAGTTCGTGAAGATGACGAGCCTAAGCGAGAAAGACCTTAGCCAAATGTCCACATCCGAGGTATTTGCTCAACCCAAAACTCATGAGTTCATTATATAGCAATCAAAAGAAGAACGAAGCTGCTGTGGCTCATGCTTCATCAGCACCCGCTGTAAACTCTGAAGACTTAGCATATTTTGCTAAGAAAGATGCTGGGAAATGGAAGAAAAAGAAGCCCTTCCGTACTCATGAGAGATCTGCTCCAGCTTCTCAAGAAAAGGAAGTAGTTCCACCCTCCAGCTCGCAGCCTGAAGATCTGAAGATCGGTGAGCTAGAAGAGCAAATGCTAAAGCTTCAGAAGATGATGCTGGAAGCCAAAGGTAAGAAAGAAGCAAAGGAAGTCAAGCTTACTTCATCATCCTCTCGTTCCACGGAGAGAAAGCCAAGGACATGCTTTGAATGTAATTCTCCAGATCATCTTAAGCACGAATGTCCAAGGGTAAGTCAGGAAGAAAGAGAGCGCCTCAAACAAAGGTTTGAGAGAAGAGTTGTCCGAGCAGTCACCAGAGCATTGCTGACCAGGACCGAAGTGCTAGATATTCCTGATAATGAACATGAGTATTATTCTTCAGAGGAAGATGATGAGAAAGCCATGTTGGTCCTGATGACAGATATTATTGATGATGAGGATGCTGATGCTGAGCAGAATGTTGAGTCGGCTCTAGCAGTCGATGCGCATGAGGTACAATCTACTAGCATTTCTAGTTCAGCAGTCGTGCATGAATCGGAGGATTCTTTTCTAGATTCCGAGGATGATTATCTCACCAAGCTTTCTATTGAATTGTCAAAGATGTATGAGATAAAGAATACAATTGTAGGAGAGAACACCTCACTAAAACTAAAAGTTACATCTTTGACCGAGGAAGTCGAAAGACTAAGGTCTCATAGTGAGTAGTTTTTGAAACTCAAAGCAGATTACTCTAAGCTTTCTGAAAATTTTCAAATTATTGAAAAAGAGAATCTAGCTTTAAAAAGTAAACCTAAAGAGGAATGTATTTGTGCTTACACATCCAGCAAGGCAGTTCTTAGTGCCATTGTGAGCCAACAAAGAAAACATTCTGATAAGTCGGGATTGGGCCTTGGTTGTGTTGAAGCAAAATCCTCTAAGGAAGCCTTGAGTAAGAATGCTGAATTTTCTAAGCAGAGTGATGCGCAATAAAAACTCATACAAATCCAACAAACTCAAAGTACTAACAAATACAAAAACAAACAACAAATTATTCACACAAACACCTAGCCTACAAGCTTCACTTTTCCCCCAATATCTAGCAACCTACTAAATGAATTCCCCGGCAACGGTGCTAAAAACTTGATGCACAATAAAAAATCATACAAATCCTCACTGCACACTCAAGGTTTAAACACATTTTAATCCCTAGGAGATTTAGCAATCGACCATACACTCGTTAACCCCTTGTTACGGCGAGCTAACGGTTGATGATGCTAAGACTTGCAAACAGCTACGTTATTAAGCCCTAGACCACTCCAAATAGAACGTCAAGTATTGCCCTATGACCTAGCACCGCACAAGGATTGGAGCTAAAATCGTATGAAACTACACTATTCACGACAATTCCGCCCGCATGTTGGCTGCAGCGTTCACGTCAACTACCTCCTAAGCTGGCTATTACCTACACCTAAGAGGTAAGGAACAAGATCTAGTGCAATTCAAGCTCTCAAAGGGAAGTAAACAAACAATTATCAAACCTAATCTTCATGCATCCTTGTTCAAATCAACATACAAATTGAATTAGAGCAACATACCTCTCAATTGTAACAATACAAAGTTGAAATCAAATACATCCATTACAATTGATAAGTAGAAAGTTAAATCTTCCCCAATTGGATTTGCTAGGTCTTGATCTACCCCCTTGGATCTTCAATTCTCCTCCAAGGATTGATGAATTAGCTCCTTGATACCTTAGGTGAGGTTTTGGAAGAGATGGAAATGGGAATCGTGGAGAGAATATAGGTAATTTCCCCTTAGATATGACAAAAGTTATGAAAGTCGTCAAAATAATTGTTTTCACAGAGAAAGATTCTATTCGTCTCTGCTGGAAAAGTCAATGCTAACAAAGGTAAAGGAAATGCTATTGCTGAGTCATCAACTGCTAAGCAGACAAATTGGCATAGCAAGCGTGCTTCTGCTTGATCTCAGCAGAGTATCCACAGAATGCCTGCTAGACATGCTATCGCCAGATCTCAGCAAGTACCCAGAGGGTGTCTGCTAGACCACACTCAGCAGTGCCAAGGAGGAATATTGAGCATTACATATCTAATGCCAGGATCGTATATCCTTCCTTCACTAAGGGCAAGCAGGTAGCATACCATGCTGTAAGACCACAGTACCCTAAGTACGCACCATATAGGAAGAATACCTATGTGAGGCCTGAGTCTAACCATTTTCCTACCAAAAGGACTATGAAGGCTAAGCACACAACCTCACTTCGTTCTAATAATGCAAAGCATGCTTATCCAAAGGTTGAGAAGGTTATTAAGGGTGATATCAAGAAGAAAGTCTTAAAAATCATCAAGATGTGGGGTTCCAAAAGGAACTATGATCCACGCTAATCCTGCAGGACCCGACGTGTTGATTGTTTTGTAGGAACATGATCCAAGAGCTAAGACATCAAGTATGTCAAATGAGTGGATCTTAGATAGTGGCGATTCAGCGCACATGACGGGGGATGAAGAGTTTTTCTCAGATATTTAAAGTGTTTATGGCCCCACAGTCATGTTCGGTGACAACAGCAAAGGCAGAGTAATTGGGAGAGGATGCATAGAGTGAAATGGACTAAGGATTATCAATGTTGTGCTCGTCTCCAATCTCAAACACAACCTGCTAAGCATAAGCCAGCTATACGAAAATGGGTACACCGTTTCTTTCGTTAATACTGGTTGTTCAATTGCTGACAATGCTACAGGTGATGGATTTATATACTGAAAGCATTATGATTGGTATATTATGTACAAGGTCGATTGGTTAATATACTGGGAATCATAAATGCTGTATGTTCATCTCCTGTCTGAATTAACAAACATGTGTCGCAAACACTATTATCCTCTTATCTCGTCGATAGGGAGATCATATGGTGTGTAGTAGATCACGGAAGATCGTATGGATCATTTGACCTAGCGAGATATAAATGGTTATCATAGCTGAGACAGTTCCAGGAAAAACTGTCGGTGTAGGCTACAGCATACGCAGTAATAAGCATCTTATCTTGGATGGCTTGGTATGCTGGTGTGGGGCACACATTGATAAGGACCTAAGTCGAGATCGATTCTTTTATCTGACATTAAAAGAATCTAGATCTCTATGACTTGATGAGATCCTAAGCCTATATGGAGGTACAGAAGTATATGCAGATTGTGTATTACTTTGAGTTGCAGTGAAAGGCTCTAGTTGAGCTTGTATATCTGTATCTTGGGTAATAGCAGTTTGTGTATGACTGACTGGTACTGGAACTAGGTAACCACATCCAGTATAGGATGGTGACATTCCCTGAGCAACTCAAAAGGTTCGTTATGTTAAAGTCCTGTAGGCTTATTAAGTTCAAGCATAAGTGAAAAGGTTTGAGTGGATTGACTCAAGAATATAAGATTTTAATTAATTAAATAGCTTGTCAGAGCTTAAATTAATTAACGAATGTCTGTAACCTTAAATGTTGGGATATACCGAGCCCATGCAACCCGTACCTCAAAACGTGGTAGCAAATAGGTAGGACAATATTGATTCTCTAGTAGAATTAAACAATATTAATTAATTAATTATATTCTGGGTTGAATATGAGAATTAATTAATTGATAGGTCTTATTTGCTATTTGCATTCTGGTCCCTGGTCTGGCTTATTGATAAGTTAGGATATTCACCAACTTATCTTATGGTTCTTTGACTGATTGTGTAGTGTTTAGATCGTTTTTTATATCTTTTTCGTGCATGAATTGGATTTTGTACTTGTAATGCCGTGTTTGATGAATCATGCAGGTTTTTAGTTGAAAAACAGAGAAGACTTAGAATCCCAGTTTCAGCACCTCGTCGATCGACGAAGAGGCTCGTCGATCGACGAGGCAAAGGAAGCACAGCGCTCGACGAAGGGAAAAGGAAGATCGACGAAAGCAAAGGCCGCATCGATCGCTGCCAATGCTCGTCGATCGACGAAGATGTTTCAGGACCAGCGATCGACGCCAGACCACCACGATCGACGCGCATGCGGGATTCTTAATCTGAATCTGATTTGGAGATAAAGGCATATCTAACCCTAGATACTGCAGGATACATCTTTCACTCCTATAAATATTCATGTAAAATTCATTTTTTTTTTAGAAGAGAGAGACTTAGAGCAATTACAAGATTTTAGTATTGAAGAATTTTTAGAGTTTTATGTTTGAAGACAAGTTCTTGTGGGAAGATTTTCGGATTCCAGTTTTTATGCAATTCAGGTTTTATTTTTCCATGATGAATATTATTGTGAATATGTGTAACTAAATCCTTTCTCAGATTCTAGGGTTTCGAATTATCAATGTATACATGTTTTGATTGATTGAATTATTTTCCCTTTCCATTCGTAGTTTGTGAAATCTGTGCTTATTCATAATCTTGATTTGTTGGCCACATCTTAGGATTATCTAGTTGATTACTTGAGACGTAACTGTGATAGTTTTCAATGGAAAGAAATTTTCACAATATAATCTGATTTCTTGTCGTAACTGAAGGAGATTAATTGTAGTAATAAATCTGTAGATCTTTGGAGTTAGTTAATTTATCTTGAGACCGAGCGGAGATAGGTAATTAATTAATCTACTTTACGAATTGTCCAACAAAGAAGTTCGTAATACTTTTCTGATGTTTCACTACGAAGAGGAATTAAAATTGGGAATTAATCAATTCATTCATACATGTCATACTTGATAGGTAGATATCCCTGGAATCTGTGCTTCTCTTATTTGACTTCAAAAGTTTTTTTCCTGTTTAATTTCCATTAGCAAATACTGCGATTTTCAAAACAACAAAACTTTGTATCTGATTTTCCTAATCAGTGTTTTCAAGAACGTTTGACTTAGTACTTAAGGTTTTTCGTTATTTCTTTCCCTGAGGGATCGATAATTTCATTTGCCGCTATATTATTAGCTTTGCTAAGTCGCTGTTAAATAATATAGCGATCAAATTTTGGCGCCGTTGTCGGGGAAAGAATAGAATTAATCTTACTATTAAGTCTGTGATTGAAATATTGCTTTAGGCTGTAATTTTCGTATTTTCTAAAATTTTTCTCGTTTTTTTTTCATATTCCACGTCGATCGACGTTATTCCTCATCGATCGACGAAGTTGTTTTCGTTTTGTCGATCGACGCCTTGTCTCGTCGATCGACGCCTTGTTCATTTCAGAGGCTCAGTTTTCTTATTTCAGTTCGTTCCGTTTATTTTCAGTCTTACCTCACTACCTCCTTTGCTGTACAGGTAGTGCATGAGTACAAGAGCTAGAGGAAAGGACCCGCTTTATTACTATCCGGACATTGAAGCCACTTGCAGAAAGATCCGAAGGAATAAGCGTGCTCAGGAAAGCTCAAGTAATCACACGATGGAAGATAATGTACCACCGCCTCCACCAGTGTTAACTGCAGAGGAGCAGGTTGTGCTTCTCCAAGAAGTCCAAGCTATGAGGACGCAAATCCAACAGTACAATCTGGAAAAAGACCTCGAGAGGAACAATCCGAATGGAAGGGATCTTCGCCAAAACCCACTATTTGAGGAAAATCCCGACAATGAAGAGGAAGACAACCAGGATCCTCCAGAGGAATCTGACGATGAGGAAGAAGAGGAAGCCATGCAGAACGGGTTTAAACCTCGGTTCAAGGAGACAGATTTCAAGATTGACATCAATGCCAACAATTTTGAACTGAAGACCGGATTGGTGCAGATGGTGCAACAAAATCAATTCGGAGGAAGACCTACTGAGGACCCCTATGCGCATTTGGATAAGTTCATTATGCTCTGCAACACTGTCAAAATTGGAGGAGTCAGCAAGAGTGCCATCAGAATGCGTCTGTTCGCATTCTCTCTGAGGGATAAGGCACAATCATGGTTCACCACACTGGACAAAGGAAGCATAGGAACGTGGACCGAATTGAGGAATGAGTTTCTAGGGAACTTTTTCCCTCCGAATGTTGTCAGGCAAAAACGGAAAGAAATCATCAGGTTCGCTCAAAGGCCTGATGAGAGCTTCAGTGAGACGTGGGAGAGATTCAAGGAGCTGTTGAGAGCCTGTCCCGGACATGGTTTTCCGCCAGGAGAACAAGCTGAGGCGTTTTATGAAGGGCTCAATGATAAGACAACCAAATTGGTGGACACCACACTAGGAGACACAGTCATGACGAAAAGTGGAAAGAAAGCCATGGAGTTCTTCCAAAACATGGCCAACAACACTCAACGGTGGTCCTCAAGCCGAACTCGGCCTGTGAAAGCTGTCGAGAAAGTGGTGGAAAAAGTTGCCGAGCAACCCGATTTGGCAGCCGAGCTGAAAAAGCTTAAGGAAGAGTTTGCTAATCTGAAGCAAGAGAAAACAGTTGCTGCAGTTGAAGCAGTGCAGGGTCCAGTCGAGGAAGACAATGCTGAAGTGAATTTCATTCAAAGGGGCAGTTATCAAAACAACTACCGAGGAGGATACCAGCAGCACAATCAGCAGAATAACCAGCCCTGTACCTACAATCATGCAAGGAATCACCCTGGATTCTCCTACGCAAACCCTCAAGCTGCAGAGCAACCACCACCAGGATTTGCCGTTCAAGAAGGGGCAATAGTGGAGAAGAAGAAGCCAAATATCGAGGAGATTTTGGCTAAGTTCATGGAGGGCTCCACTGATACTGTAGCCAAGTTGAAGCAGGAAATTTCGGGCATGAACACTAAAGTGGACCAGGTGCAAAAGCACGTACAGATTATTGAAAATCAAGTCAGCCGGATCGCCGATGCCCTAGGAACTAAACACAAGCCGGGAGAACTTCCGAGCAACACTCAGGTCAACCCCAAGAATCAGAATCAGAGGAACCAGGTGAACGCTATAACTCTGAGAGGGGGCAAAACCTATGAAGGGCCCAAGCAAGCAGGGACAGACACCCGAGATGAAGGAGAAGCCGAGAAAGAAGAAGAAGTCATCACAGGCGAAGCTCCGTCGATCGACAACGCTTCCCCGTCAATCGACGAAGAGCCAAAACCTTTGTCGACCGAGGCTGACCCTTGTCGATCGACGACCGCCCCTGCTCCACCAATGAAGAAACCGCCTTTGCCATATCCGCAGTGGTTTGCCAAGACCAAGATGAACGAAAGGTATGCACGATTTCTGGAGACAATGAAGAAGGTGCATATCAACATCCCATTGGTAAAAGCTCTTCAAGAGATGCCCGGGTACATCAAGTTTTTGAAAGACATGGTCTCTCATAAAAGACCGTTCTTGGAGCACGAGACGGTCAACCTTTTCGAAGAGTGCAGCGCCATCATCGAAAAGAAGATGCCGATCAAAAGGGAAGACCCGGGTTCCTTCACAATCTCTTGTGTCATCGGAGGTGAAACCTTCGGGAAGGTTCTCTGTGATTCAGGGGCATCAATCAACATGATGCCACTATCAATCTTCAGACGGTTAAAGATCGGAAGCATCAAGCCCACGACAATCTCATTGCAGATGGCCGATCGATCAGTCACCTATCTGAAGGGCATCGTTGAAGATGTGCTGGTAAAGGTAAAGGATTTCATTATTCCAGCTGATTTTGTGGTGCTTGACATGGAGGAGGATCGAAACATTCCTCTGATCCTCGGAAGACCATTCCTGAAAACCGGAGGGGCATTGATCGACATCCGCGACGGCAAGCTGATGTTCCGAGTGAACAATGAGTCCGTCACATTCTCGATTTACACGACAATGCAGAAACACCACGATGGAAGCTATGCAGAAGAATGCCACATGATCAACTGCTTCAGCCCGGTAATGTCTTCCCCTTTCACCTGTCTCAAAAGTGAGTCGGATTTCCTGGAAAACTGCTTGCAACACTCCCTTTCCTCGTCCACAAATCTGGACGAAGCAACCGAGGGGATCCTGAATCTGGTCATGGAGCTGGATGTGTTCGAGGAGGTCACTCGCGAGAGAGAACTTAAAAGAGAACCGCTGCCCAGCCACTACAACCAGTACTCGTCGATCGAGTCCAATGCCTCGTCGATCGATGCCGCAGCAACACCCTCGTTGATCGACAAAGATGCTTCGTCGATCGACGGCAGCCTGGAAAAGCCGATCTCCAGCTCAGAGCCGCCAATTCTGGAGCTCAAGACACTCCCGACACACCTCAAGTACGCATTCCTTGGGTCAGATAGCACTTACCCTGTTATCGTTTCTGCTTATCTTTCACACGGGGAGTTAGACAAACTGCTGCGAGTTCTACGGACATACAAGTCCGCCATTGGATGGACTTTGGGAGACATCAAAGGGATCAGCCCTTCATTGTGCATGCAAAAGATCATCCTTGAAGAGGATGCCAAACCAAAGAGACAAGCACAACGACGTCTGAATCCCATCATGCAGGAGGCTGTGAAGAAGGAGGTTCTCAAACTCCTTGACCATGGCATGATCTACCCAATTTTCGACAGCAAGTGGGTAAGCCCCACACAAGTAGTAGCCAAGAAAGGAGGGATGCAAATTGTAAAGAATGATGATGGAGAAGAAGTAGCGCAAAGACCAATCACGGGATGGCGAGCCTGCATTGACTACCGAGCTTTGAACACCGCTACGTGCAAGGATCACTTTCCTCTTCCCTTCATTGATCAAATGCTCGATAGATTATCTGGTTACCCTTTTTATTGATTTCTTGATGGTTACTCAGGGTACTATCAGATAGCTGTGGCACTCGAAGATCAACACAAGACGGCATTCACTTGTCCATATGGAGTATTTGCCTACCGACGGATGCCCTTTGGATTATGCAATGCACCGGCCACCTTCCAGAGATGCATGACGGCAATCTTCCACGACCTGATCGAGGACATCATGGAGGTATTTATGGACGACTTCTAGATTTTTGTTAGCTCATTTGATGTTTGTTTGCAGAATTTGGCTACTGTACTTAAGAGATGCACCGAGACATACCTATGCCTCAATTGGGAGAAATGCCACTTCATGGTACGGGAAGGAATCGTGTTGGGACATCGAGTATCAGCCGAAGGACTGGAAGTGGATCGAGCCAAGGTGATAGCCATTGAGAAGATGCCACCACCAACAAATGTCAAAGTCGTCCGAAGTTTCCTAGGTCATGCAGGATTCTATAGGAGGTTCATTAAAGACTTCTCAAAGGTATCCCAGCCCTTGTGCAACCTGCTGGAGAAGGATGTGTCCTTCGTTTTTGATGAAGAATGTCTGAAAGCATTTGAGAAGCTGAAACAAGCACTGGTAACTGCACCAGTCCTAACCGCACCAGATTGGGAAGAGCCCTTCACATTGATGTGCAACGCCAGCGACTACGCTGTTGGAGCAGTTCTGGGCCAACTGAAAGGAAGACTCTTCCATGTGATTCAATACGCCAGCAAGAGCATGAATCCAGCTCAATGCAACTACACCACGACGAAAAAAGAGATGCTTGCGGTTGTGTATGCCTTCGACAAGTTCCGGCCTTATCTGATAGGCTCGAAAACAATTGTTTACACCGACCATGCAGCAATCAGGTATTTGTTCGCAAAACAAGATGCCAAGCCAAGACTGATCCGATGGATACTGTTGTTGCAAGAGTTCGACTTGGAGATCAAGGACAGAAAAGGAAGCGAGAACGTCATCGCCGACCACTTGTCAAGGCTCGAACCACCGGCCAAAGGAGATGATCAGCAATTGACAATCCGAGAGACAATCCCTGATGAACAAGTCTATGGCTTGAGGGACATGGACGAGATCTATGAATCCGAAACGCCGTGGTTTGCAGACTTCACCAACTACTTGGTCGGCGGCGTACTTCCTCCGGACGCCTCTCCATATGCAAAGAAGAAGTTTCTGCACGACGTCAGATTCTACTATTGGGAGGATCCCTACCTGTGGCGCAGATGTGCTGACCGCGTCATTCGCCGCTGTGTGCCCCAGTCCGAGTGGCACAAAATCTTCGAAGCCTGCCACTCATCTCCTACTAGTGGCCACCATTCAGCCAACCGGACTGCCTTCAAAATTCTTGCAAGCGGGTTCTATTGGCCTTCCATATACGAAGTCTGTCGCGGATGGATAACGGGCTGTGATCGCTGCCAGAGGACCGGCAACATCTCGCGAAGGAATGAGATGCCACAGACTCCGGTGATTGAAGTGGAAATATTTGATGTCTGGGGGATCGACTTCATGGGACCCTTCCCGCCATTGCAAGGATTCACATACATCCTATTGGCAGTGGACTACGTATCACGTTGGGTCGAAGCCATTCCGATAGTCACCAACAATTCCAAAGTCGTCATCAAGTTCCTGCAAAAGCTCATAACAAGATTCGGAACACCAAGAGCCCTGGTAAGTGATGGGGGATCAAATTTTTGTAACAGATGGCTTTCTTCTCTTCTTGCTAGGTACGGAGTAAAGCACCGCGTTACTACCTCATATCACCCTCAAGGGAACGGGCTGACAGAACTATCCAACAGAGAAATCAAGCAGATCTTGGAGAAGACGGTAAAGCAAAGAAAGGATTGGGCGGCAGTTCTCGACGATGCACTTTGGGCATACCGCACCGCCTACAAAACGCCGATTGGGACATCTCCATATCAGCTGATTTTTGGGAAATCATGTCACCTTCCCGTCGAGATGGAACACAAGGCTTGGAGGGTTGTGAAAGAATTAAATCTGGATTGGAAGACAGCTGCAGAAGAACGCGTCATGGCACTTAACGAATTAGAAGACTTTCGGGACGAAGCCTATGAGAACAACGTCATTTATAAGAATCGAGCGAAGAGATTCCACGACAAAAAGATCCGCTCGCATATTTTCCATTCAGGTGACTTGGTTCTCCTTTTCAAATCCCGTCTGCGATTCATGCCCGGAAAGCTGCAGTCAAAGTGGGTCGGACCATACACCGTGATCTGCCAATTCATGAACGGTGTAGTTGAATTAGCTGGCCAAGATGGAAAGAATTTCAAAGTGAACAGGCAAAACCTGAAACCATACTTCACCCCTCTTCAAATCGAAGCAGTGGAGAAGTACTACTTGAATCGCCCTTAAAAACTCAGGTATTGTCGAGCTAGCGACATAAAACCAAGCACTGGTTGGGAGGTAACCCAACAATTTCCTGCTTTATTTATTTATGTTATTTTCAATTCAGTCAAATCGAGTCAGTTGAGTTTTGTTTTTCTTTTTCGAATTCTTTCGGGTCCAGTCATCTGTCGGGCCATGTCGACCGCAGCTTTTTGGCATCGATCGACGAGAAAATTCTTCCACGTCAATCGATTCCAATCGTCATCGATCGACGAGCAAGTTTTGCCTTCGTCGATCGACGAAGATGCCTCGTCGATCGACGTGGGTGTTTCTGGGCCCGAACAGAGACGGGTATAAAACCCACTTCTTTTCACTCTTTTCCTCACAACACACGACGCACGCCTCTCTCACTCTCCCAAACACCCACTTCGAATTTTTTTCTCCCCAAATTCGTCACCACCAACCACGGTATGTATCCTAACACTCTCCTCTTCAATTATTTCATGTGTTTTGAAGGATTTGAGCATGATTTTTGATAAAAATTGAACTTGGAGCCCTAGTTTTCATTTTTTGCAATTTTGTCAATTTCGTTGCTATTCATTATGATTATTCGATATGGTTAGTTGTTTTAGTCGATGTACTTACTTGTGATTGGTTTGCTGCTTGAATTTCATTGAATCTGACGAACGATAGTTTGGGGGATAATTCTAATTGGGGGTGTTATTCTAGTCTTTCTATTTCTGGGACAAATTCTGTCAAACATGGAGGTGATATGCTAGGATAGAGTTTGAATTGCATGAATGTCGAATCAATTTTGCATGGGTAGAAATTTTTTCTGTGGATTATTACACAACTGGATGCACTCATGCTGGGAATTTTGTGTAGAATTGTGATGAACTTTGACAAATTTTTCCCACTACCCTTGCAGATTGACCATGGATTTTCGACCCACCTTCACCAAACAGGCTCATGAGAGGCGATACAGAAAATTCTCAGGAAATGAGTTCACTATCCGGCAGACACTTTACCCATGCCCGGAGACAATGCAAATGCTGGGAATCCGAGCAGATACAGAAGCTCTCTTGCAGAGAATTGATTGGAATGCTTGGATGACAGCCCGATGGCCGACATACCCGTCACTAGTCCTGGAGTTTCTGGCCTCACTCCACGTTTTCGAAGTTCAGCCGGAATCAGAGCCTACGACAATTGGTTTCCAGCTTCTGAACCAGTACTACGAAATTCCAAGGGACGAGCTTGAAGAAATCTGTGGAGTCCACATTGGGGGGGTCGGTTTTCTCCCCCCACACTTCGACATTGCCCGATTCTGGACCCAGATCTCTTCTGATGCCAAAGAAGACCTGCGGGAGTTTGACTCGGGGACCTTGAAAGCGTCCTCCATTGACAACCCAGTTTTCAGATATCTTCAGAGAAGCATGGGGGTGTCGATCACCGGCAGACATGAGAGCGGGAAAGTAAGAGTGGGGGAACTTTTCGCCCTCTATTGCATGCTGACAGGGGAGCAGTTTAGCTTCGCGGCGCTAGTCATGGACAAATGGCGGCATCAGATCAAGGCCACCAAAGGCAACATTTGGAGCGGGGGATTGATCACCCCGATTGCGGAGCATGTGGGGATCGATTTGACACAAATCGAGTCGCTTGAGGACGACAACCGAGGACTCGGCACTGGGACTCTGGTGAAGATGTTGATGCATTCACCACGGGCGTCAGGTTGGTCTTTGCGGATGTCCAATGGGGACAGATTTCCACTTCCACAGCATGACCTCACTCAAGTCACCGATTATCACTTCCGTGATAATTGGTTGATGAGCACACCCGCCCACTTGAGGCTGATGATCGGAGCACAAGGAGGCCCAGGTACCTCCAGACTTCGACACCGACCACTGACCCAGCCAGACCAGCGACCGCCGCAGACGCCCCCAGAAATGCCTGAGGAGGAGGAACCTCAGGATGACGAAGGAGGAGAGCACAACCCTGACCGGACCGGCAGACGGATACTACGCCACTTCTCGGGAGAGTCTTCATCTTTCAGGGTGGACCTGGCGACGATCTACCAGTTTATGCAGCAGCAGGCTGATTTGCATGCAGCAGAGCACGCACGGCAGGCAGACTTTCGATAGAATGTGAACACGAGGCTGAATAACCTCGACGTTCAGATGCAGCGACTCCTCCTGAACACGCAGCCTGAGTCCGTTTACCTACGGCGGCAGAGAGAGCGACAAGACCGCCGACGACGACTGCCCGTGTGGCCATCTCCTGATGTTGAGATGGAGGATCCTCCAGAGGAGGAATGAGGTACCGTTTCCTTTTTCCTTATCTAACTTTCAAACTTTTCCACTCCTTCGAGTGAAACAAGTTTGGGGGGATGAGGATAGGAAAAGGGAAACGTTTGTTTGTTTTCATTTTCCTGCTTTATTTTAATTTTTTGTTGTTTCGTTGTTTTTCTGTTTTTTTTTTTTTCTGAACCATCACCATCCTTGTTCTTTTGCTTCAGTGTGAACAATTGCTCTCTGCAAGGCTTTTTACTCAAAATTAGTATTCTTGAACTCTTGATTTGTGATACTTGTTCTATGTTGAATAAGTTTTGAACTCTTGATTTGTGGTACTTGTTCTAAGTGAATAGTTTGAGCATTGTTTAGGAGCTTTTGAACATAGGACAGTCGGAACTTTTTGATTATGATAGTGTTATGACTAATTACTTGTCTTTACTTGAACTAGAATTATTGATTGATAATCGAGATATTTGCTGATTAAGAATGATAATCTGTGTGATAAAGTAGCCAATGATAGGAGCTGTTTTGCTTGATATGTTGATCTTTGAAACTTAAATTTTTGCATGATAACTGTTCGAAATTGGATAATTATTGAGGAGCAACGAAAATTTCTACCTTGTGAGGAATTTGTGCCATTTTTCGTTTGATGAGTGACAAAGTTGTTAGATTTATTTTCTAGAATTTGACGAATTTCTCTCTTGAGGTTGCATTAAGTGCGGTAATAGGGTGAAAATGATTTTAGCCCCTTTGAGCCTTGAATGAATTTTTCTTTGATTAGAAGGGTTGATGAATAAGATGATTGTGATTTATTGAATGGTGTGAATTGTGGGAATGTGATGTAAGGCCATGTGCGAGACAAAAAAAAGGGAGAAAAAAGGAAGAGAGAAAAGAAATTTTTTTTAGGGGTTTCCATGGAAAAAGTTAGAAAAATGAACATTGGTGAAAAAAGAGAAAGAAAATGA
The DNA here is from genome assembly GCA_026898455.1 of Plectranthus barbatus. NCBI lineage: Eukaryota > Viridiplantae > Streptophyta > Magnoliopsida > Lamiales > Lamiaceae > Plectranthus > Plectranthus barbatus. Next base: position 1,533,740 of record JAPKLW010000013.1, read on the forward strand.
GGGAAACTCGTTTATGTTGTTCATAAATAACTAAGAGCAAGTTCTTAGGAACCCCGAGAGAAAAAAAAAACAAAAAAGAAAGAGAGAAAAGAGAAAGACCAAGAATGTGCATAAAATAGAAAAATGATGTGGTTATGATATGCTTGGGTCTTTGGGTTTAATTGCAATATTTTGAGTCACTCAGCCAAAAATATCCTACCTATTAGGTGAGCCACATTACAACCAAATAAAGACCTTTCTGGTTCTCTGAAAAGCCACACTAACAAGCAGTGGAGAGATGAGAAATTTGTCAAACCTATGATGAAATAAACTAAAACTTTGAATGAGTGGATTTCAAAAAAAAAAAAAAAACCTTTTGCTTGATTGAGCGATGAGTGCAAACACTGCCCGGTGAGGTTTCCCCTCAATAGTTTACCAATAAGAATTTGTTTGGATTGCATGGTTTATGTGAATAAGTAAAACTTAGATTGCAAAAGAGGCTTGTGAGGCATTGCACACTTGTATCTGCATTTGATTAGAATTCTTTTCTGTGAATTGATCGAGGACGATGAATGGTTTAAGTTTGGGGGAGTTGATAAGTTAGGATTTTCACCAACTTATCTTATGGTTCTTTGACTGATTGTGTAGTGTTTAGATCGTTTTTGATATCTTTTTCGTGCATGAATTGGATTTTGTACTTGTAATGCCGTGTTTGATGAATCATGCAGGTTTTTAGTCAAAAAACAGAGAAGAATTAGAATCCCAGTTTCAGCACCTCGTCGATCGACGAAGAGGCTCATCGATCGACGAGGCAAAGGAAGCACAGCGCTCGATGAAGGGAAAAGGAAGATCGACGGAAGCAAAGGCCGCATCGATCACTGCCAATGCTCGTCGATCGACGAAGATGTTTCAAGACCAGCGATCGACGCCAGACCACCACGATCGACGCGCATGCGGGATTCTTAATCTGAATCTTATTTGGAGATAAAGGCATATCTAACCCTAGATACTGCTGGATACATCTTTCACTCCTATAAATATTCATGTAAATTCATTTTTTTTAGAAGAGAGAGACTTAGAGCAATTACAAGATTTTAGTATTGAAGAATTTTTAGAGTTTTATGTTTGAAGACAAGTTCTTGTGGGAAGATTTTCGGATTCCAGTTTTTATGCAATTCAAGTTTTATTTTTCCATAATGAATATTACCGTGAATATGTGTAACTAAATCCTTTCTCAGATTCTAGGGTTTCGAATTATCAATGTATACATGTTTTGATTGATTGAATTATTTTCCCTTTCCCTTCGTAGTTTGTGAAATCTGTGCTTATTCATAATCTTGATTTTTTGGCCACATCTTAGGATTATCTAGTTGATTACTTGAGACGTAATTGTGATAGTTTTCAATGGAAAGAGATTTTCACAATATAATCTGATTTCTTGTCGTAACTGAAGGAGATTAATTGTAGGAATAAATCTGTAGATCTTTGGAGTTAGTTAATTTATCTTGAGACCGAGCGGAGATAGGTAATTAATTAATCTACTTTACGAATTGTCCAACAAAGAAGTTCGTAATACTTTTCTGATGTTTCACTACGAAGAGGAATTAAAATTGGGAATTAATCAATTCATTCATACATGTCATACTTGATAGGTAGATATCCCTGGAATCTGTGCTTCTCTTATTTGACTTCAAAAGTTTTTTTCCTGTTTAATTTCCATTAGCAAATACTGCGATTTTCAAAACAACAAAACTTTGTATCTGATTTTCCTAATCAGTGTTTTCAAGAACGTTTGACTTAGTACTTAAGGTTTTTCGTTATTTCTTTCCCTGAGGGATCGATAATTTCATTTGCCGCTATATTATTAGCTTTGCTAAGTCACTGTTAAATAATATAGCGATCACCCATGAAACTCGAGCCCAGTAGAAGCCCAGTATTTTCCTATAAATAGGCCTCAGTTCCTTAGACCACACCACAAGATCGTAAGTTGCACACAGCAAACTAAGTTTTGGGAGATGTGGTGATCGACTAGATCTGAGAAACGAGGAGGAAATTCTGCTTCTCAACCGGGCAAGGAATCTGAAGGGAATCTTCACCAAATATTCAGATTGAGTTGGGATATAGATCAGAAGATCAGATCAGGAGGATTATCTTCTTTCTTCTCTCTCCTTCTTGTTTTCGAAAATTGCTTGATAATTTTCATAGATTTATTTCCTCAATTTGTAAGGAATTAAATCTTTGTGCGTGGGAAAAGATCAAGAGGAATCTCCACGCACTCGTTCTTCAGGGTTTCGCAATCCAGGTATTCCGCATAAACCCCCTTATGCTTATTCAATAGGAGCATGCTAGGATTAATCATAGGCATAGCAATTTATTTTTGATATTCCAATTAACGATCCTTGGCAAATGGACTTTGTGATTCAGTTCACGAATCCCTTCAACAGGTGAAGTAAAGCTTAGAGGCATCCGCAAGGGTGGCCTATATATTGTTGATTGGCAAAGTGGCCAGCAACATTCTTGTTTTGTAGCATTGAACAGGAAAGAAACCAATTGGCTATGGCATAAGAGGTTTACCCACCTGAATTTCAAGACCATCAACCACCTAGCCAAGCACAAGCTTGTTGAGGGATTGCCTGCTGATACTTTGCGAAAGGAAGGTGTGTGCAAAGCTTGCTAGCAAGGGAAGCAGACCAAGGCATCCTTCAGATCAAACCCAGAGAAGTCCATTTCAGAGAGAATCCTAGAGCTCTTGCACATGGATTTATTTGGCCCAGTCACTACAGCCACTGTAAGTAAAAAGGTTTATACACTTGTGGTTGTAGATGATTTTTCCAGGTATACATGGGTTCGTTTGCTGAGAACCAAAGACGAAGTCAAGCTCATCCTTCCAGAGCTGATCCTCAAAGAGTAGAGGTTTCCGTCAAGAGGATTAGATCTGATAACGGGACCGAGTTCTGCAATGGGATTTCGATGGTTTTTTGCTCCGAAGCTGGTATCGGGTATGAGAAATCCACTTCTAGGACCCCTCCGCAGAATGGTCTAGCTGAAAGAAGGAACAGAACCTTGAAGGAAGCAGTGCGGTCAATGCTAGCCGATTCCAGTCTAAGTGGAAAGTATTGGGGCGAAGCAGTCATGACAGCTTACTATACACAAAATAGGAGTGCAATCAATAGTAGATTCAATAAGACTCCTTATGAAGTATAAAATGGTCGTAAGCCTTCTATTACTCATCTTCGTGCTTTTGGTTCGACATGTTATATTCATAACAATGGGAAGTCGAAGCTTAACACTTTTTCGCCTAAGTCTGATGAAGGTGTGTTCCTGGGATATGGACATCCATCTTACAAAGGCTATAGAGTGTTAAACAAGACGACTCAAGTTGTGGAAATAACATGTGATGTTATTTTTTATGAGTCTACCTTAGTGCGCAGAGTTATAAGAGAGAAAGAGGATAACAATCATAAGACTAATGATGTCCATGGTCAATCGATCTTGAATTCTTTCGAAAATATGAAGATTGACCCGACTAAGTCTATGAGTGATTGTAATCCAACCTAGAAGCACTCAGCATGTGACCAGACTGCTGACCAGGCCGATGATGCTAATGACCATGTTGAGGCCACCCCACCAATTTATCTTAATTATAATTTGGATATTTTGGGATCCATTGATAGAGAAGATGAAGAAATCCCAGATCCAGCAGGAGACGCCGAAGGAGGTTTAGGCGTTGCTGAAGACGCTACCAAAGAAGATGTTGAGCATTTGGATGCTGAAGTTCCCGCTGCTGAGAATCCAGCTCCTAAGGATCCGGTTTTTGAGATTTCTGATGCTGATGTTCCGAATGCTGAGGTACCAGATGCTGAACCCCAGGCGATTGCTGAGGAAAATGTTCTAGCAGAGAACAATTCAACAGGCGAAGCTAGCAATGCAACACCAGCAACTAGCAATCCAAGCCCGAGATGGCTACGAGATCACCCCCTAGATGCTATGATTGATGACGCCAATGATCCAGTCAGGACGAGACAAGGCAATGCAATGCTAGCATGCTATATTTCGCATGAAGAGCCTACGAAAGTTGAAGAAGCTCTACAATATCCCGATTGGGTGAATGTTATGCAAGAGGAGCTTGCTGAATTCACGCGCAATCATGTTTGGGATTTAGTGGATAGACCCGAATATCAAAGCGTTATTGGAACCAAGTGGGTTTTCAAGAACAAGATAGATGAATCAGGACATGTCATCCAAAATAAAGCTCGTCTAGTAGCAAAAGGCTATAGACAATGCGAAGGAATTGATTATGATGAGACGTTTGCTCCAGTGGCTCGATTGGAAGCAATCAGGTTATTCCTTGCATCTGCTGCACATCATGAGTTCTCTGTGATGTAGATGGACGTAAAGAGTGCCTTTCTTAATGGTGAACTCAAGGAAGAGGTCTACGTTGAGCAACCACCAGGCTTCGAGCAAGGAAACCAAGTTTACAGGCTAAAGAAAGCCTTATATGGTTTGAAGCAGGCACCGAGGGCATGGTATGGAACATTGTCAAAGTTTTTGCTAGACAATGGTTTCAAGAAAGGGAAAATCGATCAGACTCTCTTTTGCATCAAGGATGAAGGAAGTATCTTACTTGTGCAAATATATGTCGATGACATTATCTTTGGCTCTAAGAATCAAAACTTATGTGATAAGTTTTCAGAGCTGATGCAAAGTAACTTCCAAATGAGTATGATGGGAAAGATGTCCTACTTTCTCGGATTGCAAGTCCAGCAATCAAATGATGGAATCTTTATTCACCAGAGGAAGTACACTCGCGATCTGATTGCTAAGTATTGCCCTAAAAAGACGAAAACCTTAAGGACTCCAATAAGCACAAGCTGCCAGATAAGCCTCGATGAAGGGGGAGAACTTGTGAATCCTACATTATATAGAGGTATCATTGGATCTTTGCTTTACTTAACAGCTAGCAGACCATATATTTCTTATTCTGTCGGTGTATGCACGAGATATCAAGCAAATCCGAAGAAGTCACATTTGGATGTTGCAAGGAGGATTATCCGATACCTCAAGTGTACCGAGGGTCTAGAAATTTGGTACCCAAGGTCTGATGGGCTAGCATTCAGTGGGTATTCCGATTCAGACTTCAGTGAATGCAAGACTGATCGGAAGAGCACCAGCGGGACATGCCAATTCCTTGGACATAAGCTGATTAGTTGGTTTAGCAAGAAGCAGCACTCTGTGGCTACGTCTACAACCGAAGCAGAATATGTAGCAGCCGCAAGTTGTTGTGCGCAAGTGTTGTGGATTAGACAGCAATTGCAAGATTATGACATTCCTCCTGAATGCGTGTCGATCTACTGTGACAACAATAGTGCTATGTGCATAACGTTGAACCTCGTTCATCATTCAAGGACGAAACATATTTATATCTGACATCATTTTATTAGAGATCATCAGGAGAAGAAGGATATTGATGTTCAATACATATGCACTGAAGATTAGCTAGCAGATATCTTCATGAAGCCGCTTGCTGAGGCCCGATTCAAAGAATTGTGTCTAAAGTTAGGCCTTATGGAGCTAGAAGACGTTGTGAATGAATGAGTTTTAACTCTCATTCTTTCTGTATTTCTTGGATTTTCGGAGATGAAGGAGATAAACGTATCCAAGATTATGTTTGTGTTGTTGCTGATTTTTGTTGCTGAGATTTTGTTGCTAAGTAATTGGATGCTGAGTCCTAGCTCTCAGCAGATCCTAAGTGGTTTTCTCGCAACAAGTGCAACATGTAGCAACAAGTGGTTCAGACGTCTGCTAAAGGTTGAATGCTGAATCCAAGCAGACTATTTGAGTGCTAAGGATTTCCAAAGCTAGCAGATTGCTGAGTCCAAGCTCTCAGCAATCTCCAATTGTCCTAGAAGTCAAAACGGGAAGGATTTGAATTTGAATTGATGTGTCTGATACGCTGCATTTAATGCGTGCAACTGGCTGTGCCAAATCAGGAGTCGACGCGTCATAAGTACTCGAGTGTTTTGGGGCGTGGGTAACCATACGAAGATTCTCGTTAATCCTAAACCGTTGATTGGATCTGAAGCGGTGCTACCCCAACCGTCAGATCTAGCATTCAGAAACTATATTAACCATACTTCGTTCACTTTGCAAACTTTCTGAAATCTTTGATATTCCGATCCCTAGCCTTCATTCTCTCTCAAATCCCCAAACTCTCTAAAAATATTCTCTCAAGTTCTTCAAAATGTCTGCTAATCCCGAATCTCCCCAACAATTTGGATCCTCTACACACTCCGATGCTTCCAATTCTTGCACTGAATCTGAAATCCCCATCCATTCCCTTACTGTCGATGTGACCCTCCACGAGAGGTGGGCACTAGAGTTCACCGGGATAGTCAAGAAGGAGGACGTAGAAGATGATATCCCTACGGTCAGCTCATTACGCTAGCAAAGAAGAAGGAGACATCCCATCTGTCCAATAATCAGAGGCACGCTTCACAAATTATGAAAGATCGCATACTCTACACTCCTCTTGCTGCGCTTCAGATTCTGGAATGGATAATAAAAACCCTAGCAAAGGCAAGGGTAGTTCAATATTTATCAGCAGAACCACCTTGGTTCCACCCACATATGGTTTCTGAATTCTACGCGCGAGTCGTGGTAGCTGAGGACAACCAGAAGTCTTTCAAGACTTCTGTGTTTGGCACAATTTTGGAGGTGAATGCTGCAATACTTGCTGCTAAGTTTGAGCTTCCCAAAGCCAACGAGCGTATTGCTACATACAAGGAAATGGAGAAAAGGTGGAAGCAATGGAAGAAGCCAGAATTGAAAAAAGACCAGAAAGGGAAGCCGATCACATTCAAGGTAGCGACCCCTATTAACCAATTCAAGGATGATTACAAGCTCCTTGCTAAGCTGGTAATCAAGATGTTTCAGTGTGATGCTGGTTCGTATTCTGAACTTTTGGCGAAGAAGTATGTTGTTACGATGGCCTTAGTTGACGGGATCAACAGCAATTGGGCCGAATTCTTCTATGGGCGGTTGTTGGAGCATGCCAAGAAGAACTTTAAGATCAAGGAGGAGGGTGTCTTTACCTCCAACGTCAATTTTGGATTAAAGATAAGCAAGTTCATAGAGATGTTCTTCCACAATAAGAAGCTTGACAGATGAGAGAAGCTTCTTCCTACGGACTTCATCCCGCAGACGAGAAAGACACCAGCCCTTACCGATCCAACCCGACCAATCGTATTGAAGGGAAAATCCAAAATTTACACCAAGGTTCCTACTTCTCCGGAAGAGCCTCATCCATCCAAGTTAGCTTTCCAAAGATTGGAGCACGCAGTTGCTCTAACTCTTGAGGAGATAACAGCAGCCCAGAAAGCCGTTGAGACCGAGAAGTGTTTTCAGGATCTTGATGAGATCGAGAAGCTGGGAAACCTTCCTGCTGAGCAAATTGAAGAGATATTTGCCAAGATCCAAGCTGAGCAACCGACTCAAGCCTTGGGTCAATTTGCAGTCGCAATACCTAAGAGGAAGGGGTCGGACGTCACCTCTCCTGAAAAGAAGAGGACACGCAGAAGGCTTGTCAAGGATACTGACAAAGAGGCAGCAGAGAAAGAAGTTGCTGAGAAGAAAGCACAAGACGCTCCCCTCTCTTCTAGACCTTTTGAAATGAGATTACGAGCTGTAAGGAAGTCGAATTTGAAGTGGAAGGCAGAGAAGAAGGAGCAAGAGAAAAAGAAGCATAAGAAGGAGATGGAAAGACTCACCATTGAAGCGAGAGATCGCAATTTTGAGCAAGTTAAGCAGACTGCTGATGAGCGTGCTGCTAAGAAGGCTGTTGAGCTGCTAGCAACCAGGGAAGCTGTTGCATTGGTAACACGAGCAGCTGAAGAAGCTCGATGGCTAGCAGTTGCTGCTTCTAAGAAAGGGAAACGAAAATAGGTTGCAGATGTTCCCATTCCCACACCCGTTGTAGCAGAGGAGATAGTGCTTCAGCAGGAGTCCCTAATTGATTAGGACTTCGAGAGGCTAATGGAGACCGGAGCTTTTGACGCTCCAGACCGCCCTCATGGTCAACGAGCGGTCTTGATAAAGGAGCCTACTGACGCGCAAGGAGGAGACAACAGTGCTGAAGAGGAGGTTATATTCAATGAAGCTTTTGGCTCAGGACGGAATGCTGAGCCTGATGCTAGCATGTCTGCTGGAGCAGAAGGGTCAAATGCTTAGGCAAGGCCTAGTACGGAGTTTCCTGCTGAGGAGAGGCCTAGCACGGAGATTCTTGCTGAGGCGAGGCCAAGCATCGATATCCCTGCTCAGGCAAGGCCCGGGGGTATGTTGAACAAGATCAGGCCTTTCTAGCTTCTTGTTTTTCTAACTCCGATTCTGATGGAGAATCCGAGGATGTATATGATGCTCGCTTTCTGAGGAAGGTCCCAACCGGCAACAATGAAGTACTCCGAGTCCCTTTCAAAGGGTTGCCAGGATGTCGATTCAACTTACAAAGGGTCGCTCAATGGTGTGCCCCTGTCTTCCTAGAGGACAAGGTAAATTCTGATTTATTTCCCATGCTCTCAGAAATAGAGGAGTTTGTGTTGGTCGAGGTTGAAAGATACATTGCCAATGTTTTCTAAGCTGAGCTTGATGAGACCACACCAGAAGGCAAGTTATTGGATGAGGAGTTCAGGAGATGGAAGAAATTTGATTATATGATGCACCAGCTCTATTTCGAGGAGAGGATGCTGGTGATCACAACTAAAGGTCTGAATATTTGGGGGAAGGAAGAAAGATGGTCTAATGACTGGATAGACCAAGTGTCAGGGTCTAAAAAATTCTCTGATAAACAAGTTATGGCAAGGCTGCAAGCCATTCGTGCTCACGGGTTGTTCAACACATCCAAATCCTTGCCGAAGTCTACATTCGCTCCAGATGGCTACTCTGATGCCAGGATTAAGCTATCAAAGCGCCAAGCACGAGCAGCTGCTGAATATCACAAGCGCCAAGAAGAATATGAAGCTATAAAGACGGAAAGGCTGCTGGCCAGGATGGCTGCTATAGCTGCTGATCGTGAGGTCGCATAGTTGGGCGCTCAAGATGAAAGGCTTGTCCTATTTTTAGAACTTGACATCCTTGACGTAGTACAAGCGTCTCAAGTAGAGGAGGCTAAAGTTGCTGAGACTGTTCAGATCATAGAGGCCGCAGAGCGAATAATGGCTGAGGAGGCTCGCTACTTAGATGCTCAAGCTGAAATTGCTCAAGCCAAGAGCGCAGCAATGCTCTTAATTGCCGAGGAAACTCGCTACTCAGATGCTCAAGGAGAGACTTTTCTAGCCATGGAGGCAGCACAACGCTTAGTCGAAGAGGAAGCTCTCTACTTAGCTGCTTATGGTGATGGAGATGTTGTAATGGATGATGCTGCCATTGTTGGAAGTCGGGAACTTGTGATAGCTACAACCTCTTCATTCGATGCTACCCCAGTAAGCTCTCATGACTTCCACTCAGTACTTCATTCTGCTATTCAATTTGTTGTGCAAAATGCTCTATCCAATATCAATGAGCGAGTGGCGATGGAGGCGGCTGAAATAAGGAGGGAAGTTGAAGAGGTTAGGACCGAAGTGTCTGAGGTCCGAGCCGAAGTTGCTGAGGTCAAAGGAAATGTTTCTGAAGTGAAGACTAATATGGATGTTGTGAAGGAGGAGGTCGTTGACTCCCAGCAGAAGCTCACGCAGACTGTTCACTCCTTCTCGTCCACCTTTTTTGCTGCTCTCAAAGAGGTGGAAGAGAGGAGACTTGCTGAATTAGAGCAGAGGAAGAAAGAAGAAGAAGAACTCGCTGCAGCTTAGGAAGAGCGTAGAAATGTTGTGGAGGATATCAAGAGGAAAGAGCTAGAATTGAAAATGAAGAATCTCAAAATGGACAACGAGAAACTTGCCAAGAAGTTGGAGCGGGAGACGGCAGAACGAGAAGCCAGCAAAGACTATCTTAAGAAGTTCGTGCAGATGACGCTGAACAAATTCGAAGAGTATGACCAAAAGAAGTCCGCTCCTGACCCATGAACTTCTGTATCTCTTTTTGGTCTCTTTCAATTTCATTGTACATGTAATCGCTCAATATCATAAATGAAATTGGGTCAGACTTAGACAATTTCTCATTGTCCACCTCTGATATTTTCTTGTGTCTTAGTTGAAATACACTATCTGTGTATTCAACGAAAATTGCATGTGGATGTTGAGTCTTATATCTTTTGTTTGGTTGGTAAAATGCTTGCTGAATTATTTGGGTGCTAGATTCTAGCATATTCCGAAGTAGCAATTTTACTTGTGTTTAATCGAGAAATATTTCCCAGCATTTTGTGAGGGGGAATTTTATTAAAACCAATCCTGCTAGAACTAAGTTGGATAAAATCTGAGTTAGATTGCTAGAATAGATCTGATACTTAGAAATCTTGTAAACTCAGAAATTTTTCCTCTTAGATTTAGCAAGTGATAGTAGGCTTTGATCGCACCAAAAAGGGGGAAATTGTTGGAAAATTATTCCTTGATTTGTATTGTAAATCTCCTTTAGATCAAAATTGTAAAAGGTTTTGTCGAAAAATCTGCCTTAATAGTTTGGTCGATCATTGTTGAAGTCTAGCATAGTCTAGCAACTCACGTGTAATGTCCTGTTTAGGAAAAATATCGAGTTGTAATATATTAGATTGCTAGAAGAATTCTCAGCATATGGTAGCTGCTAGAGAAGTCAGCAGACAAGGATGACTGCTAAGGAAGAAAGTAGTCATGTGCTAAGAAGAGTGATTGCTAAGGTGCTAGCAATCAAGAAGAGATTGCTAGGAGCATTCGCTTAGCAGTCAGCAGAAAGATCCAGCAGAATGCTAAAGGTGTTAGCATTCACTACTTACTCAGGAAACTGCTAGAGGCTATAGCAATCAGAAGCCAAGATATCAAGTAATAGCAGAATGCTGAATGGTCAGCATTTGCCAGTACTTAGCAGATTGCTAGAAAAGCTCAGCAACCAAAAGACTTAGCAGATTGCTAAATAGAGCTCAGCAATCAAGAGACTTAGCAGAGTCTTTCCAGCATTCTCCGATAGAATGCTAAGCAAGAAAATACTTAGCAAACACTTGCTAAAGACGCTCGTTCCGACAAAAGGTACAACAAAGGACGAAAGCCTTACCCGAAGTAGGTAAAAAGGTATTATACGATGCCGGAAAGAATGAAAAAGCAAGAAACCATTTTGGACGGAGAAGACCGTTGTGTCTAATGGGTATGGAGATTCAAAGTTTGAATCTACAGATATAAAAGAGAAGTCCAACAAAGAGAGACACTACTACTGCTCATACTCAGACATTCAAACACTTGAACAACAGAAAAGCAAACAGAGATTCCTTTGACAAAAGCGAACAAAGCAAAAGAGAGAGTAGCCAGTTGAGAGCCCTCTTAAAGAGAAGTATTCAAAGCTCTCAACAACCATAGTGTCCCCATTGAATATCTGACACTATCTTGAAGAGATTCCTTGACTTTGTTCAAGAATCCAATCATTGGGATACCTTCCATACTAGGAAGCATCCAGCAGTCACATCTCTGAAAAGGGATTGACTCTGACGGGCTGTTGCCAAAACCAGACAAAGTTCAGGAGAGAACTATAAAACCTCCATTACAGCGAAGGACAAGTTTTACAAAGGTGCACCCTTGACTTGGCCGTAGCTGCTGACTGAAGACATTGAAGCATCGGAGGTTAGCTTTGTAGTGGCTAGGTCGAAAGCTCACTACCTGCTACAAGAGATAGGCAATTCCTTGTACTTCAAATATCTTTTTAGTGAAATTCTCTGTGATACGACTGTGGAGTGACGTAGATCTTTAAGATCGAACCACTATAAATCTTGTGTGTTCAGTACTGTTTTATTGCTTACTGTTTATTTGTGGTAATTTGAAACCTAGCATCGAAAGTTGCTAGAGTATTTACCTGTAAGAAACCCTAAGAACAACTCCGAGCTTAACATTTTTGACAAGAACTTAAGTACAAGATAATCATTAATCTTCTGCTGCATTCATGTGTTAGTTGTTTGCTATTCACCACGATGACTCTGATCTGGGACCAACAGTAGGGAACCTCAAATTTCTGGAATCCAGAAATGAAAATGACTTCTTACGAAGTTTAGTCTTAGTTGTTAAGGTGGGTTCCTCACATTAGGAAAAATTTGCTTCAGCCACTTATTAGGCATCGATGGCTTCATCTTAGGTTTATTTGACTTTGAAGTCAAATTGTTTTTAAGCTTGGGGTAGAATTCAGTTTCGGAACTTACTTCTGTCCTTTACCCAGATTGGCCCGTTTGGGGATTTTGCCAGAATTGACAACCCCTTTTCCCAACAACTTAACATCTAAACCAGAATCATTCTTAAAATGATGATCATTAGGATTCCTAGTTTGAGAAGTTGATGCATGATTTCTCAAAACATTTTCCTCATTGAAAGCTAAGCCTGACTTGTCTGAGGGGTCTCTTTGACAATTTAAGGACTCAACAACTTTCTGGAACCTAAATAAGAGAGCAAATTAGCTTCTGATCTTGAGCAATTTTTGTCTTTAGAGATTCACATTCCTCAGAAAGATTTTGAAAATTTGTAAGCAGAGAGGAATGTTCTTCTTTAAGTTTAGATAGTTCCTCACTGAGTGACCTTGATCCTTCGATCTCCTTGGTCAAATTTGAAACTTGAAGTTTCAATGAGGTATTCTCACTAACTAAAACATTTTTCAATTCATAAAATTTTGAGATTTCTTTGTTTCAAACTTCGTGGGTTACATCCTCTGAATATGAGCAATGGGATTCATAATCCTCTTCTATACATGCAATAGGAAAATGAAACTGAGTTTTAGATGTTTACCAAGTTCTGCGACTCAGCTTTGGTTCTTTCTTCTTCAAATTCAGAACCTTTGTCCTCTTCAAGCTTGGCCATCAGTACCAGAAATGCTTCTTGTACGGCCTCATCATCTGAAGTATAATACTCGGCATCATTGTTAGAGATGTCTTGTACTTAAGTTCTTGAGAGCATGGCCTTTGTTACTACTCTTGTTGCTTTCTTCTCAAATATCATTTTCAGGTTCTCCCACTCCTCCTACGATACCATCGGGCATTCAAATTTGAGATGGTTAGGGGAGTTGCCTTTGAAGCACGCCTTTGGGGGTCTTTCACTGAACTTCTGTTCATTGGCCTGTGACCCTTCGTTCTTGGCTTTGGCTTTCTCGAGAAGCTCGGTCAGCTTCTTCATCCGTTCCTCAAGCTCGGCCACCGAGCTCTCTTCCTCCTTCTTCTGGTAGGAAGGTGTTGGTGCTGATTTTGTAGCAGAGCTTTAACTTTATGTTCTGTCATCTTGGTAAGGCTTTTGAGGTCTTCTTTTAAAATATCTCCTCACGAAGAAGGCAGCATCTTCTCCGAGTTGCGTGCTGACATTCCGCACGACTTCATTTTTGTTTGCCATCTAGATGTCCCATTCATGAGCTTGGAGTTGGGAAAATACGTCCTTCGTCGTAATCTTGGAGAGATCCTTCTCGTTCAGGCTTGTAACCTTGACAAACAAATCTTCCTTGGGCATCTTGGAGAGAATCTTTGCATTAACATCTGCAATATTATATTCTCTCCGCAAGTTATTTAGTTCACAAATAATGACATTAAACCTTGCTTCCATTGATTTTATGTTTTCACCGGGAAGCATTTGAAAAGATTCATACTTATCTACACAATTTTGAAGCTTGTTTCGCTTTATCTGATCGGTCTCTTGGCAGAGAGTGCCAAGGAAATCCCACATCTGCTTTGCATTGTCGCAGGCTAGAGCTTCGACAACTAGTGGCTCTGGTAGGGATTGCAAGATAAGTTCCATGGCCACTGAATCCAGCTGAAAGCAGATTCTATCTTCATTTGTCATATCAACATACAACTTGTCAACAATGTTTGGGCTAGCACCTCCTCCAAGCTGGGTGTTCACCTTTATGATATTTATAGGTCCGGTGGAGAGAACCTCAGCCATCTATGGATGGACATTTTTCAGCATGATCAGCGACCGCTTCTTCCATATGATGAAATTTTCCGGTGCACAGTTAGGAAGCTTTGTAATATGTGACATCTCTATGTACCTGAGTTAGAATACAAAAATAAACAAAGTGCAATAAAAAATAGATTTGGTCCTAAGCGACTCAACACAACCTAGGTATATAAGAACCTTGGCGTGTGATACCACTTATTGGTCCCGAAATCAGAGAATGTAATATGCAGCAGAAGTAATTATGTTATGCACTTGTTCTCCTAAAGTGACTGAAACTCGGTTTGGGGTTTCTGAAAGATTAAGTTTAGCTCAGATAGTCCTCAATGTAAGTTTCACAAGTATACACTTCAATACTTAGACAAGTATTGAAGTTTTTAAAGTAAGTTTGAAGAAACTAAGTATGCAGAAACTTAAATAAAAACAAGTAAAGAATCAGGATATTATAATGGTTCGGTTATAAAAATTGTATGTCCACTCTTCCAAACTTAATCGGGAAATCCACTAAGTTTAGTACAAGCCTCCTTACAATCTATAGATAGCCCGTTGGCACTCCATCCTTCGGTCTGCTATCATCACTCACCTAGGAACTCCTTGTAGACTCAGTCTTCAGGTTGAAGTGAGGACGCACCTCGCAATCTTCTTCCTGGTGGTTGGATGTTTGCTATTCTTCTCAGAACACAGTATGGTTAGCTAGACGCCTATGATAGTCAGAATCCCAGGATAGGAACTGACTACTGTGAATATATCTTTGAAGGATATATTCACCTAGAAGTAGCTTAAGCTTTAATGTTTAGTCTTGTGCTTTGAACCACTTAGCACAGAGAGTTTTTCATAGATAAAAATGGTAGAGCTTCAGCTTGTCTTAACATAAGAGTTCGTAACCTTTTAAGGTTGAAATGAAGACATATTTATAGAGGAATCCTTTGGTGTTTGAAATTCTGCCGTTGGACACAAATATCCTATCGTAGAGATATTTTAAATGTCGTCCAATCAAACCCATTCTTTGGTAGGTCTGCTCTACTCTGCTATGCTCTGAAAAGGATGTACTAGATGGAGCCCAAGGTACAATTCGATAGCAAGATCCTGTACATATTCCTAGTGGGCCTATGACGAGAGCTAGGACCAAGAAGCTAAGATATTGATTGCAATTGTTGATTAAAAAGATTTGGCCCATCGGAGTTCAAAATCAAATTGGGCCAAGATGGATTAATTTAATAATGAAATATGGGTTGAATTGATTTGATTTGGGCTTAAGTTTATTTTAATTTTGAATTTAGTTACTTATTAGACTTTATTTACTTTCTAGATGTTATTTTCAAGATATACATGTTATGTATCTTGAAAGATTTGATATGCTTTTTAGATTTGATTTCATAGATAGATTAGGACTAGAGATTTATAGCTGTTTTTTTTCAAATTAAACTCAGTTTTCAGTTCAATAATATTTTGTGAGTTTAATTCTCCAACTCTGAAAGCTCAAGAATTTCTGTAGATTCCTTGAAATTTGAATTGACTTATCAACCAGACTTACACAATCGATTGTGGTATCTTCTACCGTTCTACGTCAATAGTTCTTGAGCTTCTTGGGGTGTACATGAGATTCGTCTTGAATACGTCATCTGAAGGGTTGAATTAGGGTTGTTGAACTTCCATCTGTTCGTCGATTCTGTTTCCAATTTAATTCGAGTCGTGTCCGCATCGTGTCAACTTTTGTTCCTAGGCTACGATTGTTACTCATCCGTGAGGGTCGTATCATTTTGGTATCAAGAACCAGGTCGTATCTCTCTTTTCTTCAAGTTCAATTTCGTGACTTGCTTATTGTATTCTTTATCGTCGCATTATCATATCGAGTCTAGTTTTCATTCTTGTCTAATAGTGTTCATCCATAATTTGTGTGCCTGAATTCATCAATTTGTGTTTAGGGTTTAGGATTCGTGTCTAGTTGTCTTGATTGTGTCTTGTGTGGGTCGAATTATTTCAGATATATGATCGTGTTTTGGGGATTGACCGTGTCTTTTTTTTTTTTTTTGCTCCTTGCGAGTTGGTATAGTATTTGGGATTAGGATATCTAGGAAGATATTGTTACATTCATATCATATCTTTCCATCTTTAACCATATCACATCATATCTTTTCATCATTATCCTTATCCATATCACATCATATCTTTCCATCCTTATAATATATCATATCATATCTTTCTCCACCCATATCACATAAATCTTTATACATATCATATCATTACCTTAAATTCATGTCTTGGGTATTACCTGAAATAATTTGTATCTTATATTCGTGAAAGAGGCAACCCGCAAAGAAACAAAAAATAATATAGAGAGGGACTTCAACTTCGAACCCTAAAAAAAATTGGCGGGAAATTTTTTACCCATTTCATTACTTTTAAGTTTTATTTCTAGGTTCTCGAGGTTCTTCTGATGGTCCTGGGAAAAGTCGAAATTTTTGGGCCAAGATTTTTCGAAATTTGAATTTTTTTTGGCCGAAAATTGGTTAATTTAGTTGTGTCCATTAGGTTCCTTGAGTAATTTTGAGTCTTTCTGTCCAATTTCTGTATAACCTTTTTCGTAATTTCGGGTCATTTATTTTTGTCAATTTTGAACTTTTTTCCTACATTTGGGGATTTGAGGTTCTTGAGCCTTTCAGAAGAAGAATTTGAGTGGTATAAGGCAAGAGTGGGAGAGATTATTAGAGGGATTAAAAAATCTGTACATACTGAGTGATACACGAGCGTGAGTGACTTCACATAAATGAGTGATACATGAGAGTATGTGTGGTGGTGTGATGACGGTAAAATTGATCACTCAAATCTAGGTCAAACAAGTAATAAAAATATCAATCCAATGAACTTCTTACTTTGCCCTTCCGGAATACTACCTAATCATGTGGCTTCTTATAGCTAAGCAAGTGCAAATCGTTGTGTATGTTCTACTCCCTAAGCTCAAATTCAATCTATCTAAAAGCGACATTAAACACATTCATCAAGCAACAAAATATAAAGAAAATTGATGTCTCAATATCAACAAAGCTCGGTAGAACAAGGATCACAAATATACTCACTAGAGATAGAATAGATGTTGAATCAAATGGAAATGGTTCCAATTGAGTCTAATCGAGATGCAAACACTTTTAATCCCTAGATAGATAGACTATTACCCTACTCTAGCCAATCCCTTGTTACGGCGAATTGGTCGTTGATGAGGCTAGAAACTACAAACAGTTACGTTATAAGTTCCTAACTCATTCCATAAGCTTGTAAATCAACATCTTATGTTCCTCTCTCCGCACATGAATTGGATAGAAAAACATATGAAAGCATGCTATTCTCGACACTTTTATCCGCATAATGGCTGCAATAATCGTATCAACTATCACCTAGATTGGCTCATACCTACACCTAGGTGAATAAAATGCAATTTAGCATGAATCAATCTCAAATAGGGAAGTTAACAACATCAAATTAGCTCAATTGTCACTCATTATTATTCAATTCAACATCCAAAGTAGATTAGAACATCATACCAAAGATTTGGTTCATTACAAATTGAATTTTACAACAAACCATTTCAAAGGAAAATACAAGGATTTTTTCTCTCAATCTGAGTATTTGGACTTGATCTACCGTCGAATCCTTCGAATCTTCACCAAGGAATGATAGTTTAGCTCCTTGACACCTTGGGTGAGGTTTGGTGAGTGATGGAGATTGGAATCGTAGAGAGAATTTAGGAGGTTTTGTGTAAATTAGGCAAAAGTTCTGAAAATAACCATTTTTCCCCCTTTTATAATGAGCTAACAGAGCCTCGGATCGTCCGAAATGAAATGAGATTGCCCTGGATGTCCAGAAACAAAGAAACCATCTCTCAGCAACAGATTGGTCGAGCACTGCATAGATGGCCCGAATCTGCCTCTGAACTCCAGGATCGATTGAAATCTGCTAGATCGGCCAAAATTCTTCTCTGATCAGCCCAGATCGACCGATCTCTGCAAGATCGGGTGATTTTCCTCCAAAATCAAGCCAAAAATGTTGAATGATGCTCAAAACCTAACCTACATCATCTGAAACACAAAAAACACGAAAACACAACAAAAAGAATACAAACACAAATGATATGGGAGTAAAATGAGTGCAAACAAGCATGCACAAACATCGAAATAAGGGTCATTTTACGCACATAGCATAATCCCCTAAACTTGAACCTTTGATTGTCCTCAATCAAAACAAAGTAAAGTAATCCTTTGACCTCATGAAAAAACCTCATAGCTCATCTTGATTATCTTAGCATGTCCTAATCAAACGAGATTATCACCTTACTTTGTGACACGGTTAATGCTAAGAACTTGAACCACTCATCAAATATGGATAAAAGAAATGAATTCACTCCCTCGCGTGTTTAGGGATGATGAGAATCACTCAATCACAAGATATCGAGCTCAATTTTCATAGTCTTGCATTCATTCTCACCACTATACTACAATGAGTTAGCTTCTAGAATCAAGAAGGTCTTTGTTTTGGTTATAATGTGGCTCACTAAAAGGTAGGTGGTTTTGGGCCATAGTAACTAATCTCCTCAATTTCCCAAGAACCCCCCCCCCCCCAAAAAAAAACATTATCATCAACCACTAAACTCGAGGCTTATTCCATTCTCAAATCTTTCTTTCTTTTTCTTCATTCTTTTGTTTTTCCTCTTCTTCTTTTTTCTTCTTTGTCAATAACACCACCATTCATTCATTTTGTGGATACCTTTTTCTCTCTCTTTTTTTTTTTCTTTCTTTTCTTTTTCAAACACTTGCACCAATTTTTTCGTAGGTTCCTAATTTTACAAGGATTCACAACAATCCTTTATTCACATTCCTTTCATGCCTCATTCATTGCAAACCAAATACCAAACAATTCCCAACCCATCTCACATCACCGTATTCACCCTCATTCTCTCTTTTTCCCCCAAACTTGATCCTAATAATATCAAAGAAAGTTCTCCAATAAAGCTCAATCATAGGGATCAAAGATATGAAGGGCAAATAATAATCAAAGAAAATACCTTATTCTCCCGATGTGTAAGGTAGGACTAGGAATCGACGACATAATATCATTTTCTAGTCACATACTCATGCTAATAGATCGAGAAAAGAAGCAAGTACTAGATTTCTCGCTCTCAATCTTGCCTCTCTCAAATAAAATAGATATGACAATATCAAGGCTCAAAAACTCTCAGCTTTTTGTCAAGTCCCATGTATTAACCACATACAAAACTCGGCAATCAAAAGTAAGACTCAAACATGCTTCGACACAAAGATTCCTCCCTATCATTGGTTGTGATAAAATTCAAACTTTACCAAGTAAATCATGGTCCAATCTCAAGTCTAGTTTGGGTTCATCACACACACACACACAAACACACAAACAATCCTAAAAACAACAACTAAATGCAATGCAACAAATCTAAATGACAAGAGAGCGATAAAATGTGTTACCCATCGGTACCCACGATCGAACCGCTTGTCCAATGCCTTATGCTTAATCTACCTACAAAACAAACACAAACACCACCAATTTTTGAGCAACATTCATTCCGTTAAATTCTCATTTCCACCATTTAAACCACAAACTAATCAATCAAGAAATATCAAACATTAACCACTAGTACAACCATTCAAATCCATCCATTCGACATTCCACATACCAAACAAAATCGAAAGAAGTCAATCATGCTAGCTCACTAATAATTCCAACATCCATCCATAATAAAAGTCATTCAAATCTAAACCACACATCCAAATATAAAATCAAATCCAAAAGTAGATCAATTATCGTAGTACAACCATATCGAATTCAAATCCACAATTCATCAACTAAACTAACTAAGCAATATAAAGATAAGTTAAGGAGGAGGAATAAACCAAGACACCAGCTACCGACATATCCCCCCAAACTTAGTCAAGTGAGACTAAGTTTGTAAAATGGTAGGCGATGCACGTTATCCTCAAACGCCATCATTGCTCTCCAAACAGGTGGCGAAAAGTTTGTCAGCATCAAAGGATTACAGAGCACCAGCTGGTTAATGATATCGAAGGACACCTGGTGTCGAGGCTGAAGGAATCTATAGGGAGCTGTTGGACTGAAGTCGCTGTTATTACCCCTCCATTCCCACCATGACGACCACTCAAGAGACATTTCATCTATTCGATAATGCAAAACGGGCACTCCTTGGTGAGGCAGTTGAAATTCTTGAGACAAGAAGTCTGCGGCCAACGTGAACTCCACTCCGTTGATGTTGAAAGAGATCTCATCCTCAGAAATGGTCGAATTATAAACGTTTACCTTAAGCAGATCCTGCTGAAAAGAAACAGGCTACACAGACAGGAAGCGGTCCAGGCCATTAGTCTCCAAGAGATTCATAGTCTCGTAGTACACATCTGCTAGTCTACAGTACTCCGCATGAAGCCTTCTACTATTGAAGATCTTGTTTCGTAGGATTGTGACTCTAGCCATCTCTTCTACGATGTTCACGGGATCAGCCATTTTCAAGAGATATTACGCTGGAAAGTACAGAAAGAAAGGAGTCACTGATTCACCTCATCAAATGAACATTTATAGGGAGACATGAGCCAATCAAAGTGATGGGTTTTGTATACTGAAAGCATTTATTATAATGAGTATACAACGGTTTATTTCTCCTATCTGTTAACAATCGTACATGTATGAACAATGGTATCCTCTTGTCTCACCGATAGGGACGATCATACGGCGTGTTGTAGATGGCAGAAGACAGTATGATCACTTGACCTAGTGAGACATAAACCTGATCACAGCCGAGACAGCGTATGAGGATACGTATGTCTGGATGGCTACGACATTGTCAGAATAAGTAGTCTGTCTTGGTTACTTGACATACTGGTACGCAGAGGTGGCGTATTGATGGACCGCAGTGATATGTATTTGTGTCTCTGACATCAGTGAATATAAGATCTCGTTATATTGATTGAGTCCAAACCCTAACGAAGGTTCAGGGGTTTGCACGGGTTGACTGTTGCTTTGACTAGCCATGGTGGAGAGCCTAAGTAACGTGCTCGTATATCCGCATCTTGGGTAACAGCAGTTCGTGTAGTACTGCCTGAGACTGGGTTTAGGTAACCATGTCCGAGTAATAGGATGGGGACATTCCCTGAGGAGCTCAATAACATTCATCGTGCCAAAGTCCTGCAGGCTGATTAAGTTCAGGCACGAGTGATAAGGTTTGAGTGGTACTACTCAGGAATAATAAGATATTAATTAATTGTAGTTAGAGCTTGTCAGAGGCTCCGATTAATTAATGGATGTTCGGTAACCTTAAATATGGGGATTCTCAATTAATGCAACCCGTTCTCATAACGTGGTAATAAAGGGGTAGGTCAGTATTAATTCTGTGGTGAAAAGAATTAATATTAATTAATTAATTTTGTCCTGGATTGTGGACATGGGAATTAATTAATTTATAGGCCCACTTTATTATTTGCATTAGGTCCCAGGTCTGGCCCAACAAGTGTGCTGAATTGAGCCCAGGAGCCCACTGGGGTTTTACAACCCTAGGTCTATAAATAGACCTCTCACTCACTGAAACCCTAGCCACTTCATAACACAATTTGAAAAACTCTAGATCTAGGAGAGAGAGAGAGAGGCACCGATCCATAAGAGAAAGGAGGAGATTTTTTGAATTCTGGTCCTGCTCAAGCCACAGATCTACGGAGTCCTCACCAGTAGTAGATCTGATCAGCACCGGGATACAGATCTGAAAATATAATAAGGAGAACATATTTCTTTCTTTGTTCCCTCTTTATTTTCGATTTTAATCTAAAAATTAGATCTCTAATTTCTTTTTCCGCAGATAAAATCGAATTGCGTGGTTGAATTGAAGTTTGGAATTCAAATGCAAAAGATCGGTACAGACTCGACGGAATAACGGTAATCCCTCAATCCAAAATACTTGTTATTAAATTCATAGGAACATGCTAGGGTTTTGTGAATTTGAATTATGTGCAATATCCAAAAATCGATCCGGTTCAGTTTGGTTTTGGTGATTCGGTTCACGGTAAAAACCCAACAATTGGTATCAGAGCCAGGTTTCTGATTTATGGCTCTGTTGTTCATAATTAAATTCGATATGCATGTATGAATTTATTATTTTGTGGATGTTGGTTTTTGTTCCTCGTGGCAACCCGTTGATTCAGCCCGCGGTGGTTTATCCTTGTAGGGCTGAATTGTTTTTGTAAAATCACGAGAAAATCTGTGATTAGTGTAGATTTGAAAAAATTGTAATAGAATAGTTTTTCTGTAATTTTTCAAATTTAATTTGGACGGGTCAAGGATGAAGAACGAAGACGAAGCCGACGGAGGGCCGACGGAGACGACGGCACGGTGCGGCAGGGCGCGCGCGCTGCGCGCGCAAGCAGCGGCAGGGGGCGCGCGTCACAGAGGGCGCGGGCGCAGGGCCACGCTACGCTGCAGCGCAGGGCGCGCTGTCCCGTCGTGGTGGCTCGAGTTTTGGTGGTTTGTACAATCCTGTGTAAACCCTAGGGTTTGCATTAGGGTTAGGGCAAATCATCAGATTACAAAGGCCTAAATCCCAGAAGATTTGGTGTATCCAGATTTGAAGGCCCTTGAAGATTTGGAAGATTTGAAAAAGATTTGGATTTATCCAAATTAATTTCAAAACTCAAATTGTAATACATAGAATTTATTTTTTCTATTTTTGGGGCCACGAGGAATTTTTGTTTGCCTTTATGTGCGCAATTAAGCATGTGTAGATAATAGGAAAAGCATGTTTTATTGCTTTTATTATTTACAGCTTTTCAAGCATGCTTATGTGATTAATTTCTTTTGTTGGATTATATTTTGGGAATTTTTGGGCTTGTTTAATTACATGCAAAAATTTGGGAAATATAATGACAAAGAAATTATGTGTGCGCATAAAGAAACCTTTTAAAAGAAAACTACTAAGCAGATTTTTTAATTAAAATCAATAGACCTCCACAAAGCGGTCCTAGGCTGTAAATGTATCTCTCGTTCTAGTAAACGTCTACGAGTGTAGCTTGCTAGTTCCTAGAGGTGCATGGGTACGGTTGTTGGGATTTCTAGAAAAACAATTTAAATCATGTGAATAGTGGGAGGGTTTTGCGTAAACGTCTACGAGTGTAGCTTACGTAGACCTCTTTCACAAGTATTCTAGGATTGATTTAAATTATAGATAACAAAAGCTTTAAGGGCTGTGTGGTATGGTTACGTGCCATGCTAAACTGTCTCTTTTGGCCGGAGTTAAATTTGTGGTTAATTGCTTAGAAGCATCTTTGAATATAATACAAGAATTGCATCCCTGTTCTTGAGAGATGGTTTGGTCTAAGGTTTTCACTAATTATTAATTTCTAGTGTCAAAAGCATCCTGACATGGTAGTGAAATTAAATGGATTGGGGCTTAAAACCCGCTGTTCTGGTTGAGGGTGACATCGTAAACGTCTACGAGTGTAGCTTGCGGTGGGAACTCTTGGGCAATTAGTGGAAAACATTTGTATTTGATTTATTAAAAGGTTTTCAATGCATTTGTTTTCGAAGTTCAATATGTATGTTCTTATTTAAGATTCTTTATTGTTTCAGATATGTCTATGTCTAATGTCATCAATATTCTCGCACAAAACACTCTAACTGGTCCGAACTTCCCGGAATGGAAGCGCAATCTCAAGTACCTCCTGATTGCAGAAGAACATATGTTCGTTCTGCAAGTACTTCGTCCCGAAGGGCCAACTGTTGAATCCAGTCAACTAGATATAGACTTTTATAACAAGTGGGAGAAATCGAACAATGTAGTCAAGTGCTACATGATGACCACTATGTCGGAAGTCTTGCAGCAGCAGCATCAGCACCATTGGGATGCCTATTACATTATGCAAAGTCTAGAGGCGACCTATGGGGAAACTGACAGAGCCGTCAGGTTCAATCACATGAGAGAAATTGTGAGTAAGAAAATGACTGATGGCACCTCAGTGAGAGAGCACGTAGTTACCATGACTCAACTCATGGATGAACTGACTGTGCATGGTGGAGGTATCGACGTTGAGGGTAAGGTCGATATCATACTGAACTCTCTACCCAAGTCCTTTGAGAGTTTTAGGCTGAATGTTGTCATGAACAAGAAAGAGTATACTCTTAACGAGTTACTCAATGACTTGATGGCAGCTGAATCAGTCATGAACCCTCAGAAGGTTGCCTTGGCCACTTCTGGTAATCTCTCTGCTGTACCGAAAAGTATGAAGCGGAAGAAAGGGATTAAGAAGTGGGCCAAGAAGACACCTGTGAAGGATGGTGGGGCTGGGAAAAAGCCTAAAGTGGCAACTGAAAGGGACAAGTGCTTCAGGTGTGGTATGAAAGGACACTGGAGGAAAGATTGTCAAGCCAACAAAGCTAGACAAGGTATGCCATTTTGCATGTATAACTGTAAGCCTGATTAGAGTTAGTTGTTGCTCTTCTAGAGCTGTAAGCACTGACTTGTTGATCATGTTGTTGTACTTTGCAGGGGACCGTGCCGACAAGGCTGGTGAGTGATGGCAAGAAGATACCAAACTGGATGAAGGCAACGTTTTATGACGGAGCTTCATGGAGTTTTCTTTTCCTTATGTTTTGATGAATTAAAGTACATTTGAGAATTTATTTGTGGGCCGTGGTTTACCGGCAAGAAAAATTTCATCAACTTTTATGGATATTTGTTATTTATGATTTTATCATTGGTAATAACAATGTTATCCATTATGGTATGTTGATTTACAATCTCTATGTTGCTTTGATCAAATATGTCCTTAAATATTGCATGTAATTTATCCGTAATTGATAATCCTAGAAAGAGAAAACTTACTTCTTCTGATGAGAATCTTACATATCTCTGGCACTTGAGACTGGGTCACATCAGCTTGAAGCGGATTCAAAGACTTGCAGATGACGGTACATTGGACCTAGTCCGGGTTGTACCTTATCAAGTCTGCGAATCATGTATCGAGGGCAAGATGTCAACTAGGCCTTTCAAGGCTAGTCAGTCTCGAGCAGAGGAAGTGTTGGAATTGATCCATTCTGACTTATGTGGACCGATGTCCACACAGGCTCGTGGGGGGTACGAGTACTTCATCACTTTCATTGACGACTACTCAAGGTACGAATACGTTTACCTGCTTCACTACAAGTCTGAATGCTTTGAGAAATTCAAAGAGTTCAAGGCTGAAGTAGAAATGAAGGTCGGGAAAACTATCAAGTCGCTGTGATCTGACCGCGGTGGCGAATACCTCGGTAACGAGTTCCTACAATATTTATCAGAAAATGGGATTACATCCCAGTGGACTGCACCGGGTACTCCCCAGCAAAACGGTGTAGCTGAAAGAAGAAATAAGACTCTTCTAGAGATGGTGAGATCAATGATGAGTTATGCAAACTTACCAATTTCGTTTTGGGGCTACGCATTGGAAACAGCAGCTTACGTGCTTAATGTGGTGCCTTCTAAATCAGTTCCTAAGACACCTTCTGAGCTCTTCCTTGGTCGCAAACCTAGTTTGTGCAAGTTTAGAGTATGGGGCTATCCGGCACACGTACTGTCGAAGGAACCTGATAAATTAGAAAGCAGGTAAAAAGTAATGATGTTCATAGGGTATCCCAGGCAAATGAAAGGTGGTTACTTTTACTGTCCTGAGAGTCAAAGAGTCGTTGTTAGCACCAACGCTAGATTCTTGGAGGACGAGTATGTGAGTAATCACAGGTCAAGGAGTGATATCGTTCTTCAAGAAATTGAGAACGAGAATGCAATTCCAAGGGAAGGGGAACGTGTAGATGTGGGTGCACCTGTGAGAGGTACAGCACCACAGACACGTTCTTCAGTGCAAGGTGCAGGACCACAAGTCACTGCACCTACTACTGACACGGCACCGATGCCTCGTCATAGTGGGAGAGTTATTTTCCAGCCGGAAAGGTAAATGTTCGTGGGTGAGTCTTCGAACTTGAGCCCGGAAGACGGACATGAGGACTCTGACCCACTGACTTACGAAGAGGCAGTACAGGACAAGGATGTTGCCAAATGGCGTGTCGCCATGGATTCTGAAATTGAATCCATAACTGCTATGGATGTATACCAGAAAACTGATTTACCGGATGGCTTTAGGGCCATAGGGTGCAAATGGGTATACAAAAGAAAGAAAGGGGCGGATGGAAAGATCACGACTGTTAAAGCCAGGCTGGTGGCAAATCTATGACGAAACCTTTTCACCCGTAGCCATGCTCAAATCTATCCGGATACTCCTTGCCATAGCTGCACATATGGACCTCGAGATCTGGCAGATGGATGTCAAAACCGCTTTTCTAAACGGTTACCTTGAAGAAGGTAAAGACATCTATATGCAGCAACCCGAGGGTTACATAAGCAAGGGCGAAGAACATCTTGTCTGGAAGCTTAGGAAATCCTTGTATAGACTTAAGCAAGCTTCAAGGTCGTGGAACTTACGTTTCAACGATGTGATTCAATCCTATGGATTTGCACAGTTGGAAAACAAAATTTGTGTTTACCGACTTTGTGTCAGTGGGAGCGTGGTCTTCCTTGCACTTTACATTGATGACATACTCCTATTTGGAAACAACGAGGGAGTGATGTCCGAAATCAAAGTTTGGTTATCCGAACAGTTCCAAATGAAGGATCTGGGAGAAGCTGGCTACATTCTTGGGATTAAGGTCTTACGAGATCGTAAGAGAAGAATGTTGAGCTTATCCCATGCATCCTATGTGGATACTGTGATAGCCCAATTCAGCATGCAACTCGCCAAGAAAGGTTTGCTACCTTTCAGACATGGCATTCGTCTTTCTAGTGGGCAGTGTCCTCAGACACAACGGGAGAAAGACGAGATGAGTCTTGTACCATACGCCTCGGTGGTGGGTAGTCTCATGTATGCGATGTTGTGTACCAGGCCAGATATCTGTTATGCCGTTGGCATGGTAGCAAGATATCAGTCTAACCCTGGACAGGCGCACTGGACTGCTGTAAAGCACATCCTCAAGTATTTGAAAAGAACTAGGAATTTCTGCCTAGTTTATCAAAGTGAGGATTTGTGTCCTGTGGGTTATACAGACTCGGATTTCCAAGGGGACCAGGATGAGAAGAAATCGACATCAGGATATGTGTTTACCCTGGGAGGTGGAGCTATATCTTGGAGGAGCTCAAAGCAGAAATGCATTGCTGACTCCACCATGGAGGCGGAATATGTCGCCGCCTCCGATGCCTTGAAAGAGGGGGTGTGGCTCCGGAACTACCTTTTAGAGTTGGGCGTGATCCGAGTTTGCCAAGGAGCATCACAATTTATTGTGATAACTCTGGTGCAATGGCAAACTCAAAGGAACCGCGGTCTCACAATGCCAGCAAACACATAGAGAGAAAGTACCATATCATACGAGAAATTGTATGGAGGGGCGATGCACTGATTAAGAAGATTGACACTGCTGACAATCTTGCTGATCAATTTACAAAGAGCTTGCCGCAGAAAGTTTACAAAAGACATATTCGTGAGCTGGGTCTGAGGTGGATGCCGACCACTGATAGTGGTTAAAGAGACAGCAGACTAGATAGACGGACTGTATACTCTGTAGTAGCTTAGTTATGCTTTGAGTATAAATGGGAGATTGATGGGTTTTATATACTGAAAGCATTTATTATAATGAGTATACAACGATTTATTTCTCCTATCTGTTAACAATCGTACATGTATGAACAATGGTATCCTCTTGTCTCACCGATAGGGACGATCATACGGCGTGTTGTAGATCACAGAAGACAGTATGATCACTTGACCTAGTGAGACATAAACATGATCACTGCCGAGACAGCGTATGAGAATACGTCTGTCCGGATGGCTGCGGCATTGTCGGAATAAGTAGTCTGTCTTGGTTACTTGACATGCTGGTACGCAGAGGTGGCGTATTGATAGACCGCAGTGAGATGTATTCGTCTGTCTGACATCAGTGAATACAAGATCTTGTTATATTGATTGAGTCCAAACCCTAACGAAAGTTCAGGGGTTTGCACGGGTTGACTGTTGCTTTGACTTGCCATGGTGGAGAGCCTAAGTAACGTGCTTGTATATCCGCATCTTGGGTAACAGAAGTTCGTGTAGTACCGCCTGAGACTGGGTTTAGGTAACCATATCCGAGTAATAGGATGGGGACATTCCCTGAGGAGCTCAATAAAATTCATCGTGCCAAAGTCCTGCAGGCTGATTAAGTTCAGGCACGAGTGATAAGGTTTGAGTGGTACTACTCAGGAATAATAAGATATTAATTAATTGTAGTTAGAGCTTGTCAGAGGCTCCAATTAATTAATGGATGTCCGGTAACCTTAAATACGGGAATTCTCAATTAATGCAACACGTTCTCATAACGTGGTAATAAAGGGTAGGTCAGTATTAATTCTGTGGTGAAAAAGAATTAATAGTAATTAATTAATTGTGTCCTGGGTTGTGGACATGGGAATTAATTAATTTATAGGCCCACTTTATTATTTGCATTCGGTCCCAGGTCTGGCCCAACAAGTGTGCTGAATTGAGCCCAGGAGCCCACTAGGGTTTTACAACCCTAGGTCTATAAATAGACCTCTCACTCTCTGAAACCCTAGCCACTTCATAATACAATTTGAAAAACCCTAGATCTAGGAGAGAGAGAGGGAGGCGCCGATCCATAAGAGAAAGGAGGAGAATTTTCGAATTCTGGTCTTGCTCAAGCCACAGATCTACGGAGTCCTCACCAGTAGTAGATCTGATCAGCACCGGGATACAGATCTGAAGATCTAATCTGGAGAACAGATTTCTTTCTTTCGTCCCTCTTTATTTTCAAATTTAATCTAGAAATTAGATCTCTAATTTCTGTTTCCGCAGATAAAATCAAATTGCGTGGTTGAATTGAAGTTTGGAATTCAAACGCAAAAGATCGATACAAACTCGACGGAATAACGGTAATCCCTCAATCCACAATACTGGTTATTAAATTCATAGGAGCATGCTAGGGTTTTGTGAATTTGAATTATGTGCACTATCCATAAATCGATCCGTTTCAGTTTGGTTTTGGTGATTCGGTTCACGGTAAAAACCCTACACAAAGGACATTGCCACGTCCTCACCACGGGAGGAAATGACCTATCAGATCAATGGCAAAAAGGAATGAAGTGGCGATTTAATACTCAACCATCTTTTCATGTCAATCGCTATTAAATATAGCCAATAGGTCAGACGGATACAATCTCCGAGTCCATCAAGAGATTGAAATCATAATCATTCCGATGTCCAGACGTCATTGTAGTCCAGGAACAAGCATGATCATTTCTTTTGGTCATACATGAAACATGATGTTGAGAGAATTTGTGGAAGGTGTATTACTTGCATGCAGGCTAAGTCTAGGTCCAATTCTCATGGTTTGTACACTCCATTGCCTATTCCTGTTACACTTTGGACTGATATTTCTATGGATTTTGTGTTAGGATTGCCATGAAGTAGGCGTGGGAGTGATTCTATCTTTTTGGTTGTTGATAGGTTTTCTAAGATAGCACATTTTATTCCATGTCATAAGTTTGATGATGCATCACATATTGCTGATTTATTCTTCTAACAGATTGTGAGATTGCATGGTATTCCTAGGACCATTGTTTTTGATAGAGATGCTAAGTTCTTGAGGTATTTTTGGAAGACTTTGTGGTGTAAGTTAGATACTAAACTCTTGTTTTCTACTACTTGTCATCCCCAAACTGATGGTCAAACTGAAGTAGTTAATAGGACATTGTCTACTTTGTTGAGAGCTGTGATTAAGAAGAATATGAAGTCTTGGGAGGAGTTTTTGCCACATGATGAATTTGCTTATAATCGTGCTATTCATTCTACTACTCAATTTTCACCTTTTGAAATTGTGTATGGGTTTAATCCTTTGACTCCATTAGATTTATCTTTGTTACCTGTCCAAGAGTATACTAACCTTGATGGCTAGAAAAAGGCTGATTTTGTGAAGCAGATTATGAGAAAGCAAGGCTTAACATAGAGCGTCGCATGGAGCAGTATGCAAAACAAGCAAATAAAGGACATAAGATGGTGGGGTTTGAGCCTGGAGATTGGGTGTGGTTGCATATGCGAAAAGAGAGATTTCCATTGCAATGCCGATCGAAATTGTTACCTTGAGGGGATGGTCCATTTCAAGTCTTAGAGAGAGTGAATAATAATGCATATACCATGTGAGTATAATGTGAGTTATTAGGTATTACTGTAGTAATCCCACCTTAATTTGATGTTTTGATGTGTCAAAACTATATACCAAAGTCTAGGCCTTAGAGTTATTACCTCATGTAATCCTTGTATAGGATGATCGAGTTGTAATAGTCTAGGAAGAAGGATATCATCAAAATTGTGGAACAGTTTTGAAGAAGACGCCATTCAGACGAGATAACTGTCGAATATACAAGACGAAGACATGCAGAGCAGAGCAAAGTCACAAAAACTGGATGCTCAAAGAAAACTGTAGATATAGAAGACGCAGAGAAACTATTGAGAGGTGCTCACAGTTTCAGGTCATGACAGTTTCATGTCTAGAAGTGCGTAGTAGCAAAATTTCGAACAGTCGCAGAAGAACCTTGAGGAAGTTAATAAGAAAATAACAGACAATACTCAGTTGCGACTGGTGTACAACGTTGTTTGAATGTCTAACACAACAAGTACAAACTTCTCTAAAAAGCAAGTTGATGCAGCAGAAAAAGCGACTTTTTTGAGAGAAGGATGGACTATGATTGGACATCCTTCTCAATGTCTCTACCGGCTATTTTCTGGGTTCCCACCTATAAATAGCAGGAAATACAGTGACAGAAAAACCTTTGTTCCTCTGAATACCTTCGCATATTTGAATCTCTGACACACTCATACTAGCCTCTCTACAGAAGTTAAAGCTCAAGCATTAAATGCTCTCAAGAGAGAAGGCTTTAATATCGTGGTTCATTTATTGAACACGAAGCATTCATTGCTTATAGAATCTTTGGAGATTCACCGTGTGACCTCAAGTACACAAGGATTAAGTCAACTGACTTAATCTACCTCCTTGGTGTTCTTACTATTCAAGTAAGAACACAGCAGCCTGCTCTTGCAAAGGACGAGTAGGTTATTACGGGCAACTGTCAAACTGTGAACGTTCTAGGAAGAACACAACCATCCAACCTACCGATTAAGGAAAAGGGAGGTTTGTCCTTGGTCCAACTTTGAGCCGGTCCACAAAGAAGACGCAGAGCCTTCGACGGACTGAAGAATGAGTGAAGTACAACTGCCTGGGGGAGTGATCCATTGTGCTGTGGACGGAGGTTTCTACAGCAACTGGCTATAGATCTTGAGGATTGTAACTTCATAACTTAGTGAATTACCGGATTAGATATCCGAAGAGTGGACGTAGGACTTAAGGCTCTGAACCACTATAAATATCTTGTGTCGTTTACAGTTTTATTTACTTACGCACTTTACAGTTTTCAATTATATCTAGAAACCTTCAACACTTATCATGTAAGTGTTGAAGTGTATAAACTGTCAACTACCATACCTGTAAAAAAAGTTAATATAATCTTCTGGCTAACATAAACTGTGTGTCTAAAACTACTAAGCAAAAATCGTGCTGATATTTAACTGAACTGCATAAGTTAGAGTGTATTTATCTAATTTAATAATTCCGCTTCATATTATACGTACTCTGATCTGGGACCAACATGAGTGCTACATTCAATGTTTTTGATTTAAGTCCTTTTGATGTAGGTGACAACTAGGATTTGAGGACAAATCCTTTTCAAAATGAGGGGAATGATGGAGCTCAAGGTGATGGAGATCTAGTTAGCAAGATTTATCAAGATATTTTAAGAAGATTCATTGAAGATATGATTGAAGATTTGATTTATCTTGATAAGATTTGGTAGTTAGTTATTTAAGTAATTTTGGATAATATCTTTTAGATATATTTTATTTCCTTTATTTATTAGGATTTGATTTCCTTATGAAATTAGGATTTGATTTCCTTATGAAATTAGGATTTAATTTCCTTATGAAATTAGGGTTTAATTTCCTTATTAGATTAGGATTTGATTTCCTTATTAGGATTTGAGTTTGCCTATAAATAGGCCATGTATTAGACAATTTTATTCAGTTTTCAGTTCAATAATAATTTTGTGAGTTATTTCTCCAATTCTGAAAACTCATGAATTTCTATGGATTACCTTGAAATTCAAAATTAACTTATCAATCGGACTTTCACATTCGTTTGTGGTGTCTTCGACTATATCCTTCGTTGTTGAATCAATCCTCTTCTTAGGTCGTGAAGATTATCAATCTGGACTACGGTACTTGAAGGCTTTCGAATCCAAAGGTGTTGGATCTTTCCATTGTATCAGTTTCATCAGTTCTGCATTGATAGTTCTTCAGCTTCTTGGGGTGTATATGAGATTTATCTGGAATACATTATTTGAAGGGTCGATAATTCTTCAGCTTCTTGGGGTGCATATGAGATTCGTCTGGAATACGTCATTGGAAGGGTCAAATTAGAAGTGCTGGACTCACATCCTATCGTGGTTTTTTTGTTCTAGTTCTGTTTGTTTGCTTTCGCGTCGCGTTTGAGTCAATTCGTCCGAGTTTTGGGCTGCGATCTAAACCTTCCCGGCGAGGATCATATCATTTTGGCACCAGAGCCAGGTTTCGTTTGTCAAATAGGCTGTGTCTTTCTTTTCCTTTTCTTTCAGTTCAATTTTGTGTGCCCAATAAAAAAATTATCCTCTTTGATTTCATGTCCTGTTTGTGTCCTTCGAGTCTCGTCATTAGTTTTCATTTCTGTTTTGAGTAAGTAAAAAAAAAAAAGAAAAAAAAGGAGACTTGAATTATTAGTATCATACCATATCTATTCAAATCTTTCCTTATCCATATTTTTTCCTTCTTGATTACCAAGTAATTTGGTAATTACCTTATTCAAATCTTTCCTTAAAATATATTTCCATATCAATATTTTTTTCCTCCTTGATTACCAAGTAATTTGGTAATTACCTTATTCAAATATTTCCTTATCTACGATGGTCCAGAGGAACATAGTTCAATCCATTATTATGAGGACTATTGGTTTGAAAATGAAGATACATGAAGAGAAACAATTGCCAGATTTTGAACATGATGATGTGTCAAACAAGCCAACCAAAGGCAATGTAAGATGGTTCATCGAGTCCAGTGCAGACGTGGATTTGAGGACAAATCCCTTTCAAGAAGAGGGGAATGATGGAGATCTACTTGACAAGATTTATCAAGATATTTCAAGAAGATTCGTTGAAGATATGATTGAAGATTTGATTTATCTTGATAAGATTTGGTAGTTAGTGATTTAAGTAATTTTGGATTATATCTTTTCGATATATTTTTATTTCCTTTGTTTATTATGATTTAATTTCCTTATGAAATTAGGGTTTAATTTCCTTATTAGATTAGGATTTGATTTCCTTGTTAAGATTTGAGTTTGCCTATATGTAGGCCTTGTATTAGAAAATTTTATTCAGTTTTAAGTTCAATAATAATTTCGTGAGTTATTTCTTCAATTCCGAAAACTCATGAATTTCTGTGGATTACCTTGAAATTCAAAATTAACTTATCAATCGGACTTTCACATCTGTTTGTGGTGTCTTCGACTATATCCTTCGTTGTTGGATCAATCCGCTTCTTAGTATAGCGTTTGAGTCTACGATTGACAACATGAGTTGCCATTAATTAAATTCTTGCCAAGGATCGTTCTTAGGGTACCAGGAATAAATTTCAATTAAACAAACCATGCGAACCTATGCATGCTCCTACAAAATTAATTGCAGAGGATGGAATTTAGGAATACTTGGTCTTCACCGTTTGATCTACAGAACTAGATCGGGGAATAAAACGCTGAAGTAAACTTAGATCTGAGACTGAACGCCGACGATGGACAGTTGTTCCTACAGATCTGATCTTCTGATTTGTTCCCTTGCCCCTTGGAAATCTGGTGAGTATTATCTACCAAGTTGGATCCGAGATTTGGAGAAAACGATCAATTTCTCCCTCTGGATAGCCGCGCCATTTCTCTCTCAATTTCACTCAATATACTGAATCATTAATGATCTGATAGAGAGAAGGCATATATATAGTGTTAGGGTTTTGAGAAACCCTAACCCTAATGGGCTTGAGCAGTTCATGGGCCAGCCCAGGGATCAGATGCAAATAATAAAGTGGGCCCTCTTTATTAATTAATCTTTCCTTGTTTAATCCAGAACATAATTAATTAATAAAGCATTGCTTTAACCTTCACCACGGTAACAATGCTGACTCGCCCCTTCATTACCACGTTATTAGGAACGGGTTGCACCAAACTAACATGATCCACATATTTAAGGTTTTAGACATTCATTAATTAATTTGGCTTATAACAATCAGCCACAATTAATTAATCTCTTATTTCCTAAGTAATACCACTCACTTCTTTTCACTTATGCCTGGATTAAATAATTTAACCTGCAGGGTTTAGCATAATGAACCTTGTGAGCTTCTCAGGGAATGTCACCATCCTGAAACAGATATGCTTACCTAAACGTCCAGCCTAAGCAGGTCACACACAAATTGTCAACACCCAAAATACGAGTATTAGAGTACATGTAAGACTCGCCACCTTGGTAAATCAAAGTGTGGTCGATCTATGTGTTCCCCTTATCCTTCAGTTAGGTTTAAGATCATAGGAAGTATGTTAGGGATCTGGCTCATTCATATGTCAATGAGAATGGCACATTCCACTATTGATCCCATCAATACATAACCATGTACCGACACATCAAGTAGCTAGGATAAGCCCACTTATGAACCGATGTGCCGCAGCTTAGACCGACAGCCTATCCAGGGACTGTCTCAGTTGTGATACATTTTATATCTCGCTAGGTCAAACGACTCATATGATCCTCTGTGATCTCCTACACACCATATGGTAATCCCTATAAGCGAGATAATAGGATATTATGGTTCGTTGTATGTTTGTTTCATCAGACAGCGAGCATTGTTGTAGCAACACATGTATGAAGACCAGTGTACAAAACACTTAATCATATATGCTTTCAGTATACAATCCCAACAATCTCCCACTTATACTTAAAGCATAATACCATTGCTTTATCAATGTATTAAGTGTGTCTATACTGTCAATCACTCCCACTGCATTCACATCACCTCTTGTCACAATTTTTCGTATGATGTGATACCACACATCCTATGTGTTTCACCACCTTGTGAGTCTTGGGTTTCCTTGAGTTTGTTATTGCACCAACATGATCACAATTCCATGTGATTTTATTAGGCAAACTCAAAACACACACCTCTAAAGGATAACACCGGGGTTATACTGCTTCTTGTGAAGCTATTGAAGCTGTCAAAAACTCAGCCTTCATACCGGAATCCGCAACACACTTCTGTGTTAGATTCCTATAACTCCTCCTCCAAGGCCAACACATAGTTAGAGGTCGATTTCCTTTCCTTATGATCCTCCTGGATATCCGATGCCACTCAACTCACAAGGCTCATTCATTAACCAATGTGTCCATCCAGAGTTGAACTGATATCTGTTTAACATGCTTATAGCATTATAGATATCTAACTTCGTTCATTTACAATATAGAAAGACAACAATCTTTCTTGCTATGAACGACTCACTACAGAATCAATTTAAGTGACTTGAGATACTTGAACATCCTTTTCTTGTGGCAACACAAGACCTTAATTCAAAAAATGTTCCAAAATCTCATAAGTCCTACTTCTGAAAC
Source organism: Plectranthus barbatus (assembly GCA_026898455.1). Lineage (NCBI taxonomy): Eukaryota > Viridiplantae > Streptophyta > Magnoliopsida > Lamiales > Lamiaceae > Plectranthus > Plectranthus barbatus. The sequence continues at coordinate 1,569,611 of JAPKLW010000013.1, forward strand.
TGTTCGGATAACCATCTCGTTATGCCTGACAATATCTCCACTCCATTTCCGAGTGTGAAAATACCATCTACATAACGTGCAAGGAAGACCACGCTTCTGCTGACACATAACTGGTACATGAAACTTTCATTCTCGATAGACAATATTGAAATGTCTGTTACACGACCTTGAAGCACTTTTAAGTTCATACTTGAACTACCTTGGCTTCCAGACATGATGTTTTTCACTTTACTGCACATAACTTATCTGGTTGTTGCATACAGATGTCGTCACCTTTTATCAAGGTACCCATTTATAAAATTTGGATGACGTCATCTATCTTCCAGATAATTAGATTCATATGTGTTGTTATGATTAAAAGAATTCGAATGGGTTTAATAGTTGCAACCAGTGAGAAAGTCTTGTTGTGAAACATACCTTGCTCACCAACCTAGACTCTCGAATATACTAGGTTACCATTCGAGTATTATTCTTGTATATCAATCAGTTGCCTACAGCTGGAAAGTTATTTGGCAATCACTGATCCTGATACACAACCATAACCTTTACTGATTCATGACTTGACGTCGTTGAACTACATCTTTTGTCTTAACAGCTTCGTTGCGCTTTAAGGGATGAGTACGATGTTGTTCGTTAAGCTGGGAACAAGTCCAGAGACTGTTTCCACGAACCAGTACCATTAAGCCTGTTAAGGAAACCTCCCACTGCAACGATGCTCCTTTTACGTTGTCAGTTAATGGTGCATTAATTTGTGGTTTACCACCTTACACAGGTGACCGTGCAATTGGTACCATACCCTCCAAGGTATGCTCAATATGCTACGGGGTATTTCCTGATGGATTTGAATTGCCTTCTCTAAAACGTTAGAGAACAATCTCACATTTGGATTCATGGTTTCATCCTATGCAACTTGCTTGTATCTAGGACATACAAAGCAACCATCTTTTTCGTTTACCTGGAATAGCCCACAAAGCAGTACTAGCTTAAACCTTTCTTCCAACCAATCAGTTTCCTATATCAGCTTAACAGCCGAATTACCCATCATTGCCCGTTTGACAGAGTCAAGGTCTGCTAGGGTATTTAGAACTGATTTAGAAGACACTAGATTAAGCAAACATACAACTGCTTTTGGCGGTGTTCCCAAAATGAAAATTTGGCAAAGCTGGCATAACTTATAAATTTTTAAAGAATCTTATTTCGCTTTACCTACAGTATCCCAATCGAGGGATAATAGGTGTAGTTAACTGGGATGCAATCCCTTTGCTCTGCCAGATACTGTAAAACCCCATCACTAGCCATAATGTTTTTACGATCTTGTTTAACTTATTCTCTACCTTAGTCTTGAACGCTCTTGATTAAAGCAAGAGACTAAGACTTGTAGTGAACTAGATAAACATATCCAAATCTTAAATGATTACTGTATCAATGCCTGTTAAGGCAATTGCGGAAGTAGACTCAAACCAGCAAACCAGAGCAAACACGAAATAACCTATAGAGATACAATCGCCTATTAAAAGGCCTGATTAACATCTTATACCTCTAAGTAGTTGTCATAAGTACCATTCTTAGGAATACCTGGATTGAATCCATAATTCCTTGAATTACTTAAAACTACTTAGACTGATGTAACCTTTCTCTATAGAGATTCTTTTAAAATTATACCTTAGAACACTGATAGTTTATGTAATCAAGTAATGAAGAGACAATCATCCATAATTGAAAACACTGTTATTCATTCATGATAGATAAACTCTATCGAATAACTGATAATCCATAACAATAGATGAAAAATATGTTTATCAAAACCAAAACAACATCTCTTCAGAAACTTGAATCAAAGCAGAGTTTTTAACATAAACTCAAAGCAAATATCCAAAAGCTTGAGAACAATCTCCAGCATCTTCCTTGGAGTTGGTAGTCCCGTCATCCTTAAGCATTATCATCAGCTTGATTCTTTGCACAGTGCAGCCAAAACATGATTAGTATTCACAGTAACCACTACTCACAAGGAGCAGAAAATTGATACTAAACATGTAAATGAATACGTACCTCGTCCATTGGTGTTAACACCTGGACAATTCGCTTTCCAATGTCCTAGCTTGCCACAGCGGTAACACTTGCCCTTTCCTTTAACTTTCCCAGCCTTTTTCTTTGGAGCATAAACTCCATTGTTCCCACTAGCACTTTTCTTGTTCTTATTGCTAGCCGTTCTCTTAGGTTTTGCTCGTTTAGGAGCAGCAGACCGGCTACCGGAAGAAACCAAAACTGCTTTCTCGGGTTCCATCAGGGACTGTGCTGCCATCAAGTCACTGAGTAACTCATTAAGAGTACACTCCTTTTTGTTCATCACAGCATTCAACTTGAAGTTTTCAAAGGACTTGGGAAGAGAGTTTAGTATGATATCGACTTGGGCTTTCGCGTCAATACCACCACTATGCAACGTTAGTTCATCCATGAGGTAAGTCATGGCAACCACGTGCTCTCTCACTGAATTGCCTTCAGACATTTTCTTACTCACAATCTCCTTCATGAGATTGAATCTGACAGTTCTGTCCGTCTCCCCATAAGTCGTTGTTAGATTATCCATAATCTCACAGGCCTTATCATAATGCTGATGCTGTAGCTGCAGTACCTTACTCATAGTGGTCATCATGTTGCATTTTACTACATTATTAGACTTGATCCACTTATTATAAGACTTCTGTTGTTCGGCAGTAGCATCAGCAGCTGGGACTGGCGGACAAGGATCAGTAAGGACAAACTTGTGTTCTTCCGCAACAAGGATATAATCCAAATTACGTTTCCATTCAAGGAAATTCGGACCATTGAGAGGATTTTGAGCGAGGATATTAATGACATTATTCATAGACATATCTGAAAACAAATAAGTGAGTTAAAATAAGCACATACTGCGAACAATTGAAACAAATATGCATAGAACCTTTAGATAAAACAATGCAATTTTCTTCCTCCAATTGCCCAAGCTAATTCACCGCAAGCTACCCGAGTAGACGTTTACGGCAAACGCTCAACCAGACCAAGATAGGTTCTTTAATTTCTTAACATGCCAGGTATCTTAAGCAAAAGAAATTAATATTGGAGATCTTAAGACCATGTTCACCTATCCGGAGCAGGGACATCACAAATGAGTTATACTCCAGGCAACATCTAAGCCAAATAAACCACAATCCTAACTCTGGATGATAAAAGGCGATTTAGCATATGTACTGGACCCATACCGCATGCCCTTTTCATCCTTTGTTATCCCATTTAGATTAATCTTAGAGACCAATGAAAGTTGTCTCAATGCAAGCTACCCGAGTAGACAATTGCTTAGAGGTCCCACTTCTCATCTTAAAATAAATGTTTTATTTGGAAACCTCATCGCATTAGAATTGGTAAATTATTTCTAACGCAAGCTACCCGAGTAGTCATTTACGCTTCGAAATGCTTTACTTCTAATGAGAAGTCGTATTTGTGGAGGTCTAATGATATTGGTTAGAAAAGAACCAAAATCCAGCTTAGTATTTTTAAATTCTAAAGGTTTCATGCGCACACATTATTTTATGTTGCCATAAATTATGTCATATCTAAAATTCCATCATAAATTAATATGATCCCGGAACATATAGACATAATTTAAAACATAAAATAAATCACATAAGACATGCTCAAAAATTAAATTGCAACATGCTTATAAAAGTAAATATTGAAAGCAAATAATCATGCTTCCTATTATTTATAGTGCGCACATAATAAATCACATCAGTACGAGAAATAATAAAATAAACAAATAAAATTTCTCGTGGCCCCTCAGATGCGATTACAAGGAAATAAATTAAATCTAACTATTACAAGATTTAATTTCAGTACAGATCTTCAAACTGGGCCTCCGTTGGACTTGAAATCTGATTTGAATTGATTTAACAGCAACTGGGCTTCAATTAGGGTTACAGGCCCAAACAGGACAGCAAAACCCTAATTTTCAGAATTCGGGCCGCCTCCGGGCTGACGGACCCGAGCCACGGCCCTGGCAGCAAACCTTAGGGTTCGTAGAAACCCTAGCCGCCGCCCAGCCGCTGCCGTCTCTCTACACAGCCGCCACCAACCCACCTCCCGGCGTCGACATCGCGCAGGCCACCACGCCGGCCACCGGCCACAGCCCAACCATGTCGCCGGCGCTAGCAGCAGCAGCAGCAGCTCTCGCCCTTGCTGGTTAGACGCGCAGCAACAGAAACGTCGCGCGCCTGCTGCCTCGCCAGCCCCGTCGTGCCCCCAGCCCAGCCACCGTCGCCGGTCGTGGCAACCCACTGTGACGTTGCTGGAGATTCTGCAGATGTCTGTGCGAACCCGGATAGTGTCGCACGCCTCACCGAATTCGCGAGCAGCAGCATCAAGATGGGCGCGGCCCAGCCGCAGGGAAAAACCCTGCCGCCGCCACCCGCTAGTGCTGCCACTCCTGCGCTCGTCGCTTGGACCACCATGCTCGCTGGAAAATGCGAGCAGCAGCAATAAGATGGGCGCGGCCCAGCCGGAGGGAAGAACCCCTGCCGCCTGCCACCGAGATCGCCGCGGCCGGCGGCACAGCCACCGGCGAGATCAGGTGGGTGAAGGGGCTGAATCCTAATCATGTCACCTTCTTTGTTCTTCGTTCTTCGTTTCTCATTCTTCCTCTGGACCTCTGTTGGTCCCGGTTTATCAGAGTGTATAACGTTACGCAGCGGAAATATTGAACTTATAAGTCTAACTTGCACTCTGTCCTGCTGGTTGCTCAGCTGACTGGCTGACTGGCTGGTCAGCTGATAGCTCAACACTTAGAATATTTTAAGCCTAGTTTGCACAGTTATCAGTTTTCAGATATACACCAGCACTTGAGTGCTGGGTTTCAAATACAAATTTAAATACTGAAAGCAGATAAAGGCAAAGGATTTTTATAGTGGTTCGATCAACTGATCTACGTCCACTCTCCAGTCGACTCACTGGAAATTCACTATAAGAGTAATCCGGTACAAAGTTCCTACGATCTATCTCCAGCTGGTAAATGCCCCGTCTACCAGTCCACTGGATCAACCGCTCCCGGTCCTTGTCCTTCTTCAACTCTCGTCAGATGGATGGAGTGCGAGCACGTCACTTCAACCTCCTCCTCTGACTGGTTGGGTGTTGAGTTCTCCCAAGAACGTAAATCCTCTACGGCAAACTGCCCGTAATAACTCAAGAGCTGGCTGGCTCTAGAGCTGCTATGTTCTTCCTCAGAAAGAGAAAGAACACCAAGTGAGGTCTAAACTTACAAGCAGGAAGCTTGAAGTCTCGTGTTTGAAAGATATCAACACACGGAAAAGCTTTAAAGAAAGCCTCGAAAGATGCTTGCTTGCTTGCAATGAATGTTCGTTCTTTCGGTAGTTGGAGAGTATTGAATGTTCAGGATGCAAGCGTCTTAAATGTTGGTGATTCCAACCTATTTATAGACGCAGGATCTCATTTAAAATTCTAGCCGTTTGGACACATCCGGAATGGGTCTCTGTCCTCGGATGTACTTCAGACGGCGGCAGGTAGGAATTTCAGGAAAACGCCATACCTGTGTCTGCTTTTTCTGACACAGACCTCTTTGTGTCAGAACGGCATTATTTCGTCAGTACGAGGAATCGCAACTGGTGTCTTGAACTGATAGACTTTAAGGTATCCTCCCTTAAAGTCATACTTTGTCAGTATATTCCTCAGACGAATCTTCTTTTTGTCTCTAAGACTCTGGGAGAGCGAATCTTCAATTCTGCTGGTAACCTCCGACTGGTAGAACATACTGGTGATCTTGTGCTGGCAGTCTCTGCTGGTGACTTAGCGCTTGCACAATCTTAGTCTACCAATTTGTCTGGATGTTAACTCTTGGAATCTCCCATGACTGGTGGCTTCACCGCTGGTGAATAGTGTCAGCCAGAACACGTATTCTGCTGGTAGGATTTGTCAGCCTCCTGCTGGTGAAATCCTTCCAACTGGTGAACAGTAGCCAGTCATTAGCTCTTGACTCCATGCTGATGAACAGTGTCAGCATGGGTCTGTCAGTCGTCTGCTGGTGAAATCCTTCACTAGGTAAGAGATTCTCATGCTGATGAACAGTGTCAGCATGAGTCTTGATCAGCTACGACTTACAACTCAAAAGACCTAAACAGGACTTTACATTTTGAGAACTAGAGCTATCTAGAGACAACACTGACGCTGGTTGGACTTAGGATTTGATGCACCAAAACTATGATCTAGACAACAAAATCACAACATTTCTATGAGTGCTTCTAGTTCTATAATCTAACAAGTAAGCTACTGAGGGAAAGGAAACTTAGCCAAATTTCCCAACAATTTCCCCCTTTTTGGTGCGATCAAAGCCTAACCAGCGAGCACTCAGCTGATGAGGAAAGTTACAAAGTATTTCAGGGTTTTTACAAATAAACCTATCAGATCTAAACCCATGAAACTACTTCCTCACATCAGCTCTAACCTAAGGATCTTCCCCCTCAAACTGGGAGAGATATTGCTCGATTAAATTATGAAGTAAGAATCTGAGCCAGGTTAGAATTAAAAAATATCAAATGGAGTGCTGGTGCTGATTACACAAAATGTGTAAGTTCAGCTGGTAAGTAAAAATCAGTAGACATTAGTTGGACAATGAGAAATTGTCGTCAACCCGTCAGTAATCAATCCATTAATGATGTGAAATTACAAGTACAGGAAGGACAACTGACTAGTCTAGACTGGTACAAAATTACTTGCACAAAAAAATGAAGAGTACAAGACCTATGGCTGAGATGAGGATCCAGGTGATTGACTGCGATTTGCTAAATTCCTCAAGATCTCTGTAAGAGCCGCCATATCTTGTTCCCTCTTCAAATGCACCTCAGCAGCAATGCGACGCTCTTCTGCAGCAAGCTGAGCCCTTTCCTCCTCAGCGACTGCTCGCGCCCTTTCCCCCTCTTGGATCCACACCAAAAAGGAGTTCACCCCAGAGGTGAAGGCCTCCATTTGTTGCGCCATCTCTGCTCGGAAGGAGGAAAAGCGCTGGTCCATCCTGGCATCAATGAGAGCAACCAGTTGCGCAGGCGGATGGACCTCGGAGAGAGGCTCTGCTGACAGCTCCATCGAGGTAGAGGGCACACCAGATGAGGCTTCAGCCATCACAGTGTCAGCTCCAGTTGCCCTCTCCACTACTGGCTCTGCAGCGGCTGATGCTTCTGCTGGGACTGCAGCGGCTGCTACTGACTCCTCTTCTGCGGCTGACTCCTCCACCAGCATCTCAGCTGATGCTGGCGGGAATTGTTCGGAAACGGTGGGTGTATCAACTTCCACCACCTGCCAGTCGATGTGTTCAAGGGATACAACATTGGGAACACCAGCGACTGCAGTGGTCAGCCACCAAGGGCGGGATGGATCCTCCTCCACCACATGATCAATCAGCAATGCAGTGGCCGCCATGTCGAACAAGATGCCAAAGTATGGGAGGATCGTCGGGAGAGCTACCAGTATCTCAATGCGTCTGAGCGCGTATATCATCTGGTAGCCACGGCTGGATCGGTGGAACTGGAGAAAAGGTATGGCGATTTTCCTTGGTCGCGGAAGGCCGGAGCTACGAGTCAGCCTGCGGTATGTAGCAATTTTCTCCATACGGCGCTTGATCCGCCTGACCGACAGCTGCTGGGGGCTATCAGCATCTGTATCCATGAAGGAGTTAGCCCACTCCTCTTCCGCACGCCAGTAACCCAATCCAAGCCTGGCATAAAGAACCGCCCTCTTCTCCACCGTCAGCTGGCGGTGGCACCGGTTGAAAATTTTCCACCACCGGAGCTCCAGGAAGAGATCCGCGTTCTCCCTCCACAAATCCTGGAAGTCGTCGAATAACTCCTCATCGACAACGTCCTCCACTTCTACTGAGATATTCGCAGCATACTCGTACAGAGTACGATTGAAGTACTCTACTGGCTACAACGGCAAGCACCAGTCATATATCCTCATGGCGTAGACTGACTGGTGGGGAAGGCCGCTGGTGGGAATGATATGGAACATGGAGAATTCTGGCACCCTTGAGTTGTAGAATGCCAGTTCCCCGCGACGCTCCCACCTATGGACTCCTGTCACTTGCGCCTCGTAGGTCTCCTCATCATTCTGATGGTAATGGTGGACACCCAGCATATAAGGTTGCCTGTGACGGGGCTCTGCACGTGCTGGTGTCGAGGAGGATGCCGCTGGTCGCCCGGATGTGGATGTTGAAGCATCTGAGGAACGGGGGCGACTGGCACGAGCTTTAAGCTCAGCCTCGAAATCGGGAAATAAATCCTTGGGCTCCATCCTCTGGATAGTAGAGCGCTGGACTACTGGTGGCTGCTCCTCATCTTCAAGATTGATCATTGGAGCCTTGTCAGCAGCCTTGCCACCAGTTTCTACCTCCATCTCAGTGGCTTGCTCCTCCACCACTACCTTCTCCTGATCCTCAGAAGAATCCGCCAGTTTTACCGGGATGGTCGCCCGTTCTTCTACTCCTCCGCTGGCTTCCCCTTGCGCAGTCAGCGGGTCTTCCGCAGCTCCTCCACTGGCTTCCCCTTGCGCAGCCAGTGGGACTTCTTCATCACCTCCACCACCCCCTTGCGTGGGTGGAGGGACTTCAGCCACTTCCTCTTCCTTGTAATCATCAACCAGATTGAATACCTCTTCGTCAGTGCCCAGCACCACCAGGTGTTCAAATGTCTCTTCAGAAAGGAGCTCGCCTTGCGGTGCTGGTGCGGATCGGCTGGCACTCGGAATTTCATGGGCTTTCCCTTTGCCCCTGGTCGCCAGCCTCAGTTGCTCCTCTATTTCCTCCTGGCGCCTGGCCTCAGTCTCAGCCTTGATCTGAGCAAAGCGCTCATCCCTGGCCGCCAGCTCCGCCTCTCTCTTCTGCTTCGCCAGCAGAGCCCGGAGCCTTGACTTGGCCTGCTTCTTCCTCACCAAGGAAGCACTCCTTGCCCTCTTGGCTTGCTCCTCATCCTTCTGCGCCTTGGTCATGACTCGCTTGCGCTTGCGAGTCATCTTCTCCAGCGTCTCCTCCTCAGTCAGGCCCAAAATATTGCGCTTAACTGGGATGGAGATTTTCCCAGACTCGGGGTTGTATGCCACGGCTTGCGGGGGCTGCTGGTGCTGAGAGGTCTTCGCCTTCTTGCGGGAGGGCTTCTTGGTGACTGGCGCCTGCATAACTGGTTGAGGGCGACTGCCAGAAGCCTCCACTTCCGCCTGCACCATTTGGGTAAAAAGAGACTCAGTCTCCATCTTCCTTTTCAACTCGGCCCTTGCCTCCTCCGTCAGCGGCTGTGCTATGACTGGCACCTGTTCCCCCTTATCCTCCTCTTCTTCCTCCGAAACAACCGTGGCTGGGTCGACTGGTGTCTTTCCCTTCAGCCTCCGCGGCTTATGGTAGTCAGGGCGGGGCAGCTTTGCCTGCTCCTTGGTGGGCGGAATGAAATCCGAACTCACCAGTTGCTCCCCCTGGTCCACTCCATCTCCAATCTCCATCTCCAAAATATGGCTGATCCGCAGCCCAAAGGATACGGAGTGAGTGAACGTCCCATCAATTGGAATGTTGATGTTGCGATCAACATTCTCCAGCAGTCTCCCGAAAAAGAACTCGGCCCAGTTCCCTTCCACTCCATCCACCAGCGCGCACATCACGGAGAATTTGCGCAAGCTCAACTCAGCATATGAGCCAACTTCGCACTGCAGCATCCTGACGACGATGTCGCACACCATCTGCCACCAGTCGTCCATCTCCGACTTCCGCATTCCAGTGCGAAAACTCGTCACCCCCTCCCTCTTCCACTGAGCCCACCGCCTCCTGAACTCCTCTACATTGTTGTGGAAGTAGGTGGCTATCTCCATTCCCTCGTTCCTCAATCCGAACAAGTCGGCGAGGTATTCGGCGCTGACAGTGATCAGATGGCCGAAGACGGAAGTGGTGAAGGACTTCCTCCCGTCAGCAATCACGGCCCGTGCATAGAACTCCGCCACCATATGCGGATGGAAGGTCTCGGGCCTTGCCGTCAGATATTGTCGAAGGCCTTCCCGGTCGATCATCTCGATCAACTCCGCTCCAAAATTCTTGCGCGCCAGCTTCTCGTTCAGAATTTTTTCTTTCTGAACTTGCGCCGCCCTGATTTGCGCGTTCGAGAGTTGAGCCCTGGTCGCTGGTTTGTTCAACTGAACCAGGCGGGCGAATGGAAGTGTGTAGTCTATATCGTCCATCTGTGTGATGCCAGTGTAAGTCGGCATGTGGGCTTCTGCGACTGGTAGGTCTGGTGAACCAGACGAAGAAGATGTGGATGGTGGGTTGACATCTGGTTGTCGGGAAGATGAAGCCATAATTTCAGAAGAAATCTTAAGGAAAGCTTGAGAGAGTAGGGTTTCTGAAATTGAATGATCGTAAAAGGTTTTTCCGTCGAAAGGCATCGGGTATTTATACCCAAGTCCATGCAGGATCAGACGATCAAGATTGACGCTCAGCAAGCGGGGATCGACGGTCATCAGCAGGCCCGGTTCCCTGTGCGACGTGCGCGGTCGTGCTGACGTGGGCTACGCCGTGTAGCTGACGTGGCGCTCAGCGATTGGTGGCAACCAAACGTCGGACTGCGCAGACACTGTGCGTATTAAATGTGGCATTAAATGCCGCATTAAATTCTGAGGGTTGTACACGCTACTTGGATTTGAACAATCCCGCCTTTTCTGAGACAGCTGGTATGACTGGTCATCAGTAGCATATACCAGTTGCATACTTCCCCCTAACTGGTTGGCCTCTTCATCAGTTAGCAACTGATACCACTTGCTGATAGTACTTGCTGCTGGCAAACTTCCATCAGTTATCAGCTGGCAACTGGAAAGATGGAAAATTGAGCGCTTGGACTCAATTTTATTCCGCATAATCTTCTCTTCTCTTGGAATTGGGAGCTGGGACCCAATTTCGCTTTAACTGATGGCCTATGCTGGCAAGATTCCGCCAGTAGACACCACTTGTTAGATAGAGATACCACTTAAATAAAAACAACTAAGAGCTTGGACTTAGTCGTAATCAGCGTCCTCCAGAAGATCAAGAACAGAATGAGAGCTGGGACTCATTCTTCCTCATCATTGGGGCTCACATCAATCTCCATAAGACCGAGTTTGATGCACAACTCCTTGAATCTTGCTTCTGGCAGTGGCTTGGTGAAGATGTCAGCCAGTTGATCTTCAGTTCTGATATAGTCCACGCTGACATCCTTCTTCTCGACATGATCACGAATGAAGTGATGTCGAATATCTATGTGCTTGGTTCTGGAGTGATGAACCGGATTCTTCGTGATGCACATAGCACTGTTGTTGTCGCAATAGATTGGAACACAGCCAGTGTCCACTTCATAATCCTCCAGTTGTTGCTTGATCCAAATTATTTGAGCACAGCAACTGGCAGCGGCAACATATTCAGCCTCAGTGGTAGATGTAGCAACTGAGTGTTGCTTCTTGCTAAACCAACTGATTAGCTTGTGTCCTAGAAACTGACACGTACCACTGGTACTCTTTCGGTCAATACGGCATCCAGCGAAGTCTGAATCTGAATATCCAATGAGTGTAAGCTCATCATTCCTGGGATACCATATTCCAAGAGATTCAGTCCCCTTCAGATATTTCACTATCCTCTTGGCAGCTTCCATGTGTGACTTCTTCGGATTTGCTTGAAATCTGGCACACACTCCGACTGAATAAGAAATGTCGGGTCTGCTGGCTGTGAGATAGAGAAGTGATCCAATGATTCCTCGGTAAATGGTAGGATCAACTGATTCACCTTGCTCATCAAGAAATATTTGACAACTGGTGCTCATAGGTATTCTGAGGGACTTAGTTTTCTCTGGGCAATATTTCTGAATTAAATCCTTCGTATACTTCCGCTGGCTGATAAAAATTCCATCAGCTGACTGCTGGACCTGGAGTTCGAGAAAGTATGTTAACTTGCCCATCATACTCATCTGAAATGATGTCTGCATCAGTTGAGAAAACTTCTCGCAGAGAGTTATATTCCTTGATCCGAATATGATGTCATCTACATAGATTTGCACCATTAGCATGTCACCACCATCCTTGAGAAGAAAGAGAGTCCTATCAATCTTCCCTTTCCGAAATCCATTGCTAGTGAGAAATTGTGACAGCGTTTCGTACCAAGCCCTGGGCGCCTGTTTCAATCCATACAGGGCCTTTCTCAGCTTGTACACCTTGGTGCCAACTTCAAAGCCTGGAGGTTGCTCGACATATACCTCCTCTTTTAGCTCGCCATTCAGGAAGGCGCTCTTCACATCCATCTGGAACACTGTGAAGCCGTGATACGCTGCATAAGCAAGGAACAGTCGTATCGCCTCCATTCTGGCAACTGGTGCGAAGGTCTCATCGAAATCGATCCCTTCACACTGCCTGTAACCTTTGGCGACTAATCGAGCTTTGTTTCTGACCACGGTGCCATTCTCATCTCGCTTGTTCTTGAAAACCCACTTGGTGCCAATCACTGACTGATGTGATGGTCTCTCCACCAAGTCCCAAACATTATTGCGAGTGAATTCTGCAAGCTCCTCTTGCATGGCATTAATCCA
>JAPKLW010000013.1:1587227-1675587 GCA_026898455.1 Plectranthus barbatus
ATTTAGGTCCCCGATCATCAGCGGGTCCTGCAGGGTTAGATCTCTGGATCATTCCTTTCGGAATCCAGACTTGTGTGATCTTCAGCTTGGTGTTACCCTTGCTGACATCACCTGTGGCCTTTCCCTTCCTTCTAAAATAATGCATGGTTTTGGAAGGTGTGGCTGTGTGTGCAGATCCTCTGGAGGTATTCTTCCTCCAAGAGTGTCGGAAATTTCTTTCCGACTGATCGTGTTGCCTTGGTGGTCTCTGAAATTGAGGGCCACGATGATTAGCCTTCCCAGCCCTTGAGAAAAGGTTTTGATTGGGCTCAGGCCTCCGATAGGTATTCCTCCTATCGGGAAATATCCTCCTCTCAGTATTCCGCTGAGATTTGGATCCCTTGTAAGCATGCTGGCAACTGGCATACTTGTAAGGTTGGGCGTGGAATCTCTGGACAGCTGGTGCTGGCTGTCGGATTCCACTGGCAGCTGACGCTGACTTCCTTGCCTTAGAATATTTCGGCTTAGTCTGCGTCTTTGGGTATGCTGGCGTCCTGTCAGCAGAGGATCTTGCCAGTTGAGGATTTTGTCTTGATGACTCACCTATGTATCTGGACTTATGGTTCCTATGCTGATCAGCCATTCGGGATTGACTGGTACTACCAGCTGGTGCTGATGCATTTACCAGTTTGCCCTTACCCTTATGAGTAGAGATTTGTTCGGGTTGATTTATGCTCAAATCTTTTGTAAATCCCAACCCGGACTTATCAGAAGGCTTTCTCCAATGACTTAGAGCTGCCTCCAAGTCTTTCGAGCCTTTATTTAGAAAATTGATTTTGTTTTCTTGCTCCAGAACGAGATTGTGAAAGTTATCTCGTTCAGTTTTTGCAATTTGGAAATCTTGGAGCAATTCAGAATGAGCCTTTTTCAAACTTGCTAGCTCTTCGCTGATGGACCTCGATTTTTCAATCTCACTGGTCAAAACAGTAATTTGACCTTTCAGCGAAGCATTTTCACCAGCCAAAACATTTTTCATTTCATAAAATTTTAAAAATTCGTGCTGAAGAACATCTAAAGTGACGTCTTCTGAGTCGGAGCAATGCGACTCAGAATCGTCTATGATTTGTACTGGCATGATATGCAATTGAGGAACTGATTGTACCTCATTATCAGCAGCAAGTGCCAGTTCTTCCTCATTGTCAGCATTTTCTTCAGCTAGCTCTTCTCCGAGAGCTGCCATAAATGCCAGGAGAGCTTCTTCTTCTGACTCTCCATCTGACTCAAACTCCCCATCATCATGATCGGGTATGTCAGGCACCTCCGTCCTGGTCAGCATGGCTTTGGCAACAGCCTTGGAAGCACGCTCTTCAAAGAGCTTCTTCAGCCTTTCCCTCTCAGTTTTGTCCACCTGTGGACATTCAAACTTTAAGTGATCAGGGGATTGGCACTGAAAACAGGCACGAGGAGCTCTCTTGACAAATTTTCCGTCAGATGAGCTAGAAGAAACTCCCTGTTTTGACTTGGCTTTTTCCAGAAGGATAGCCAGTCTTTTCATCTGTTGCTCTAGTTCAGCGATAGAGCTCTCGCCGCCTTTGGAATGAGATCCTGATGCGGACTGGATCTCCTTCGACTGGTTGTGCTATGCAGCGGGTCTCTCAGCATGGAAGGGCTTCTTGTGCTTCCAATTGAAGTCCTTTTTGACGAAGTACGCCTCGTCCTGAGCTTTAACGCTGGGGGATCCAACATTCCTGATGGCCTCGTTCTTATTCACCATCTGAATGTCCCATTCGTGTGCCTGCAACTGAGCAAAAACTTCTTTAGGAGTCATTTTAGATAAATCTTTCTCCTTGAGTGCGGTGGTTTTCACAAACCAATCCTCCTTAGGCATCTTGGACAAGATCTTGGCATTAAGATCTTCATTCGTGCACGTCCTGCCCAATGCCTTTAGCTCGCTGACAATGGCGTTGAATCTCGCCTCCATCTCCTTGATGGTTTCTCCAGTTAGCATCTGGAAGGATTCATACTTGTCAACTGCCACCTGCAATTTATTGCGTTTCATTTGGTCAGTTTCTTGACAAAGACCATTAATAAAGTCCCAAACTTCTTTGGCACTTTCAAACTGGAGGGCTTCCTCCATCAATGGTTCAGGGAGACAAGATAGGATCATGTCAAGAGCAACGGAATCCAGCTGATTCCTTCTCCTATCTTCAGCGTTCCACTCGTCTTGAGGCTTTGGAACCTCTGCGGCTGGCCGATCACCCAACGCATGTTGTGTCTTGGTAATCTCTATCGGCCCTTTTTCCAGCACATCCTTCATCTCTGGATGGACACTCTTCAGCTGGATCAGCGACCGCTTGCGCCAGACCTCATGTTTCTCCGGATTGTAAGTCATCAGCTTCGGAACGTTCATCATGATGACCTGAGCTAGACAATCAGACAGACAAACAAGGTGCAAGGAAAATGGATCTCGGTCCTAAGCGACACAGAAACGAACGGTCTGTAAGAACCGTCCGCTCTGATACCACTTGTTGGTCCCGGTTTATCAGAGTGTATAACGTTACGCAGCGGAAATATTGAACTTATAAGTCTAACTTGCACTCTGTCCTGCTGGTTGCTCAGCTGACTGGCTGACTGGCTGGTCAGCTGATAGCTCAACACTTAGAATATTTTAAGCCTAGTTTGCACAGTTATCAGTTTTCAGATATACACCAGCACTTGAGTGCTGGGTTTCAAATACAAATTTAAATACTGAAAGCAGATAAAGGCAAATGATTTTTATAGTGGTTCGATCAACTGATCTACGTCCACTCTCCAGTCGACTCACTGGAAATTCACTATAAGAGTAATCCGGTACAAAGTTCCTACGATCTATCTCCAGCTGGTAAATGCCCCGTCTACCAGTCCACTGGATCAACCGCTCCCGGTCCTTGTCCTTCTTCAACTCTCGTCAGATGGATGGAGTGCGAGCACGTCACTTCAACCTCCTCCTCTGACTGGTTGGGTGTTGAGTTCTCCCAAGAACGTAAATCCTCTACGGCAAACTGCCCGTAATAACTCAAGAGTTGGCTGGCTCTAGAGCTGCTATGTTCTTCCTCAGAAAGAGAAAGAACACCAAGTGAGGTCTAAACTTACAAGCAGGAAGCTTGAAGTCTCGTGTTTGAAAGATATCAACACACGGAAAAGCTTTAAAGAAAGCCTCGAAAGATGCTTGCTTGCTTGCAATGAATGTTCGTTCTTTCGGTAGTTGGAGAGTATTGAATGTTCAGGATGCAAGCGTCTTAAATGTTGGTGATTCCAACCTATTTATAGACGCAGGATCTCATTTAAAATTCTAGCCGTTTGGACACATCCGGAATGGGTCTCTGTCCTCGGATGTACTTCAGACGGCGGCAGGTAGGAATTTCAGGAAAACGCCATACCTGTGTCTGCTTTTTCTGACACAGACCTCTTTGTGTCAGAACGGCATTATTTCGTCAGTACGAGGAATCGCAACTGGTGTCTTGAACTGATAGACTTTAAGGTATCCTCCCTTAAAGTCATACTTTGTCAGTATATTCCTCAGACGAATCTTCTTTTTGTCTCTAAGACTCTGGGAGAGCGAATCTTCAATTCTGCTGGTAACCTCCGACTGGTAGAACATACTGGTGATCTTGTGCTGGCAGTCTCTGCTGGTGACTTAGCGCTTGCACAATCTTAGTCTACCAATTTGTCTGGATGTTAACTCTTGGAATCTCCCATGACTGGTGGCTTCACCGCTGGTGAATAGTGTCAGCCAGAACACGTATTCTGCTGGTAGGATTTGTCAGCCTCCTGCTGGTGAAATCCTTCCAACTGGTGAACAGTAGCCAGTCATTAGCTCTTGACTCCATGCTGATGAACAGTGTCAGCATGGGTCTGTCAGTCGTCTGCTGGTGAAATCCTTCACCAGGTAAGAGATTCTCATGCTGATGAACAGTGTCAGCATGAGTCTTGATCAGCTACGACTTACAACTCAAAAGACCTAAACAGGACTTTACATTTTGAGAACTAGAGCTATCTAGAGACAACACTGACGCTGGTTGGACTTAGGATTTGATGCACCAAAACTATGATCTAGACAACAAAATCACAACATTTCTATGAGTGCTTCTAGTTCTATAATCTAACAAGTAAGCTACTGAGGGAAAGGAAACTTAGCCAAATTTCCCAACAACCTCAATTTTACAGATTTGAAAAAATAGAAAATACAAAAAAATATATCTAAATCTATTACATGATTTTCCTATCAAATCTAACCACGGATTTTCTAGTGGTGAAAAAACAGATCCAAAAATGAGAGGGCCACGAGAACAAAACATCCACGACAATTTAAATCCATCCATGAACATACATATTTATTTAATTTCAATTTATCCAAGATAGAGCCTAAGAACATCAACCTCGCTCTGATACCAATTATAGGGTTTGAGTCTACGATGGACAACATGAGTTGCCATTAATTAAATTCTTGTCAATGATCGTTCTTACGGTACAGGAATAAATTTTAATTAAACAAACCATCCGAACCTATGCATGCTCCTACAAAATTAATTGCAGAGGATGGAATTAGGAATACCTGGTCTTCACCGTTTGATCTTCACCGTTTGATCTACAGATCTAGAACGGGGAATAAAACGATGAAGTAAACTTAGATCTGAGATTGAACGCCGGCGATGGACAGTTGTTCCTACAGATCTGATCTTCTGATCTATTCCCTTGCTCCTTGGAAATCTGGTGAGGATTATCTACCAAGTTGGATCCGAGATCTGGAGAAAACGATCAATTTCTCCCTCTGGATAGCCGCGTCGCTTCTCTCTCAATTTCACTCAATATACTGAATCATTAATGATCTGATAGAGAGAAGGCATATATATAGTGTTAGGGTTTTGAGAAACCCTAACCCTAATGGGCTTGAGCAGTTTATGGGCCAGACCAGGGATCAGATGCAAATAATAAAGTGGGCCCTCTTTATTAATTAATCCTTCCTTGTTTAACCTAGAACATAATTAATTAATAAAACATTGCTTTAACCTTCACCACGGTAACAATGCTGACTCGCCCCTTCATTACCACGTTATTAGGAACGGGTTGCACCAAACTAACATGATCCACACATTTAAGGTTTTAGACATTCATTAATTAATTTGGCTTATGACAATCAGCCATAATTAATTAATCTCTTATTTCATGAGTAATACCACTCACGCCTTTTCACTTATGCATGAATTGAATAATTCAACCTGCAGGGTTTAGCATAATGAACCTTGTGAGCTCCTCAGGGAATGTCACCATCCTGAAACAGATATGCTTACCTAAACGTCCAGCCTAAGCAGGCCACACGCAAATTGTCAACACCCAAAATACGAGTATTAGAGTACATGTAAGACTCGCCACCTTGGTAAATCAAAGTGTGGTCAATCTGTGTGTGTACCCCTTATCCTTCAGTTAGGTTTAAGATCATAGGAAGTATGTTAGGGATCTGGCTCAGTCATATGTCAATGAGAATGGCACATCCCACTGTTGATCCCATCAATACATAACCATGTACCGACACATCAAGTAGCTAGGATAAGCCCACTTACGAACCAATGTGCCGCAGCTTACACCGACAGCCTATCCAGGGACTGTCTCAACCGTGATACTGTTTATATCTCACTAGGTCAAACGACTCATATGATCATCTGTGATCTCCTAGACACCATATGGTCATCCCTATAGGCGAGATAATAGGATATTATGGTTCGTTGTATGTTTGTTTCATCAGACAGCGAGCATTGTTGTAGCAACATATATATGAAGACCAGTGTACAAAACATTTAATCATATATGCTTTCAGTATACAATCCCAACACTTAGGTCGTAGGAGATTTTCAATCTGGACTATGGTACTTGAAGGCTTTCGAATCCAAAGGTGTTGGATCTTTCCATTGTATCAGTTTCATCAGTTCTGCATTGATAGTTCTTCAGCTTCTTGGGATGTATATAAGATTTATCTTGAATACATTATTTGAAGGGTCGATAATTCTTCAGCTTCTTGGGGTTTATAAGAGATTCGTCTGGAATACGTCATTTGAAGGGTCGAATTAGTAGTGCTGGACTCCAATCCTATCGTGGTTTTTCTGTTCTAGTTCTGTTTGTTTGCTTCCGTGTCGCGTCTGAGTCAATTCGTCCGAGTTCCTGGGCTGCGATCTAAACCTTCTCGGCGAGGATCGTATCACAAGGTGCAGTTCGAGAGCAAGATTGAATCCATATACTGATGGATTTATATATTGATAGCATTATGATTGGTATATTATGTACAAGGTCGATTGGTTAATATACTGGGAATCATAAATGTTGTATGTTCATCTCCTATCTAAATTAACAAACATGTGTCGCAAACGCTCTTATCCACTTATCTCATCGATAGGGATATCATACGGTGTTTAGTAGATCACGGAAGATCGTATGGATCGTTTCACCTAGCGAGATATAAATGATTATCGCGGCTGAGACAATTCTAGGATAAACTGTCGGTGTAGGCTGCAGCATATGCAGTAATAAGCATCTTATATTGGATGGCTTGGTATGCTGGTGTGGGGCACGCATTGTAAAGGACCTAAGTTGAGATCTATTCTTTTATATGGCATTAAAAGAATCTAGATCTCTATGGCTTGATGAGATCCTAAACCTAAATGAAGGTACAAAAGTATACGTGGATTGTGTATCACTTTGAGTTGCAGTAAGAGGCTCTAGTTGAGCTTGTATATCTGTATCTTGGGTGGTAGCAGTCTGTGTATGACTGTCTGGTACTGGAACTAGGTAACCACATCCAGTATAGGATGGTGACATTCCCTGATTAGCTCAAAAGGTTCATTATGCTAAAGTCCTGCAGGCTGATTAAGTTCAAGCATAAGTGAAAAGGTTTGAGTGGATTGACTCAGGAATATAAGATGTTAATTAATTAAATAGCTTGTCAGAGCTTAAATTAATTAACGAATGTCTGTAACCTTAAAGGTGGGGATATACTGAGCCCATGCAACCCGTACCTCAAAACGTGGTAGCAAATAGGTAGGACAGTATTGATTCTTTGGTGGAATGAATCAATATTAATTAATTAATTATATTCCAGGTTGAATATAGGAATTAATTAATTGATAGACCTTATTTGCTATTTATATTCTGGTCCCTGGTCTGGCCCATGGAAACTTAGGCCCAATAGAAGTCCAGATTTTTCTAAAAATAGGCCTCAGGTTCTCAGATTACATACACCACAAGATCATATGTCGCAACACAGCAAACCAGTATTTTTGGGAGCTGTGGTGATCGACTAAGATCTGAGAACGGGGAGGAAATTGTGCTTCTCAATCAGGCAAGGAATCCGAAGGGAATCTTCACCAAATATTCTGATTAGAGTTGGGATACAGATCATAAGATCAGATAAGGAGGATCGTGTTCTTTCTTCTCTCCCTCTTTGTTTTCGAAAATTATTATTTAATTTTCAAAGATTTAATTCCTCTATTTGTTAGGAATAAATCTTGGTGCGTAGGAAAAAGATCGAGGATCAAATCTCTGCGCACTCGTTCCTCAGGTTTCTACAATCCAGGTATTCCGCAAAAACCCTATTTATGTATAATCAATAGGAGCATGCTAGGATTAATCATAGGCATAGCAATTTATTTTTGATATTCCAGTTAACGATCTCGGCTAACGGATTAAGTGATTCAGTTCACAAATCCCTTCATATTCATAGTGGACCTATGATGAGAGCTAGGGCCAAGAAGCAAAAAGATGGATTGAAATAGCTAATTAAAGAGATTTGAGCTCAAGAATTATTCAAGAAGCCCATCGGAGTTGAAAATCAAATAGGCCAAGATGGATTAATTTAATTATGACATATGGGCTTAATTGATTTGATTTGGACTTAGATTTATTTTAATTTCGAATTTAATTACTTATTAGACTTTATTTACTTTGTAGATGTTATTTTCAAGATATACATGTTATATATCATATCTTGAAAGATTTGATATGCTTTTTATATTTGATTTCCTAGATAGATTAGGAGTAGAGATCTCGTTTTTTCACCCTATAAATATGGCTGCTTATTTTCGAATTAAACTCAGTTTTCAGTTCAGTAATATTTTGTGAGTTTAATTCTCCAACTTTGAAAGCTCAAAAATTTATGTGGACTCCTTGAAATTCGAATTGACTTATCAATCGGACTTACACATCCGATTGTGGTGTCTTCTACCGTTCAGCATCATTAGTTCTTCTTCAACTTTTTGGGGCGTATATGAGATTCGTCGAAATACGTCATTTGAAGGGTCGAATTAGGGTTGCTGAACTTCCATCCGTTCGTCATTTTCTTATCCGGTTTCATTCGAGTCGTTTTTGTATCGTGTCAACTCTTGTTCCTAGGCTACGATCATTACTCATCCGTAAGGGCCGTATCAGTACATCATGTTCTTTTCACCTGATCTTGTCAAACTCAATTTCCGTCCAAGGAATCCAAGTATGGAAATCATGTTCTTTTCACCTGACTTTTACTTAGTAATCAATTGCCTTGAAGTCCGACTAAGCTTGGTTCTCGTTGTGTTCCACGTGCTTAAGAAGTAAGAACCTCCATACTGACTTTCCATAGTCAGTATGGGTGATCCTCATACTGGCTTCTCATAAGTCAGCATAGCAATCTCTATACTGAGCACCCAAAGTTAGTATAGGCCTTGGCCATACTTAGTGCAACCAAGTATCACGCACGAACACTTCTTTAAATCTCGAGCAAATCCATTGCTCGATCTTCAACATCTAAGTTCTATTACAACACGAATAGACCTATACATGGATTACATTTTAGAACTCTAGAAACTTAGTGCTAAAGTGAGTTTTGACATATCAAAACATCAAATTAAGGAGGGAACTCAAAACTTAGTTCCTAAGACCTTTCTTTTTCATAATATATATTACTTTAATATTTTCATTTTCCAAAATTATTCAAAGATATATTCGTAAATTACTAGAAACAATGCCATTATTTTAATTGAATTATATAATTTAACACCCTCAAATAGTAATATAGACCATATAATCAAAAAGGAGGAAGTATTAAATTATATTAATTGATTACTAATTAAATTATTTACTTCATTAATTATAAATTGAATATTTTTTATATAATAATATATATTATATTCTAAATATTGTGTGCGTTTTATATATATATT
Source organism: Plectranthus barbatus (assembly GCA_026898455.1). Lineage (NCBI taxonomy): Eukaryota > Viridiplantae > Streptophyta > Magnoliopsida > Lamiales > Lamiaceae > Plectranthus > Plectranthus barbatus. Next base: position 1,596,428 of record JAPKLW010000013.1, read on the forward strand.
ATTTACTAAAATTCTTAAAAAATTTATTAATAAATAATTAAAAAAACTTAATTAAATAATTATAATAGTAATATATAATTTTTGTGCTTAGTTGAGAGTGCTATACTAGTTTTTACACTATTATAGACAGTAGACGGTCGTAAGAGCATCTCCAATATTGCTAGAAAATAGAGTTATATATATATATTGAAAAATAGAGTTAAAATCCTCTTTAGCAGTTACTGTAAATGCCAACTCCATTTCCATTTCTGCAGAAATTTGAACAGTAACGCTGGAAAATTGAAGCTCCATTGTTCACTACTACATCTCACCTTTTTCTTTTCTTTTTTTTTCTTCTTTATTTCTATTTTTTCCCACTCCATTTCATTCTTATAATTTTCATGATTTTAAGAAGAAATATAATTTAGTATAATTTTAAAATCAAGATGCAAACATCTCATTTATTTAAATATAAATTAAATACATTACAATATCCCTACAAAATAATAACTTATAAAAATTAGAATACAAAACAAATTAAAAAGCACTTATAGAATTGATTGTTGGAGATGAAAAATAAAACCTAAAAATCTAAACTGCAAATATAGTGTGCTATATTATAAAATTCGCGGCCAGAAATAGTTTAAGAAAACTGAAAATGAAAATGTAAACCCCTTTCTCCCTTCTTTTCTGGCAATGCAAATTTCGCATTTGAATTTGAAATTAAAAAAAAAAACGAAAAGTAGACCCACAGCAGCCTAACACTAATAAATAACCCTAGCCAGTAACCTACTTACGATCTCGATTTCATCACCATTTCAAAATAAAAATCAAAGAGAAAAAAAAGGGTACGCGGCAAACGAGGGTCCCCAGCTTTTTTTTTTTTTTTTTCATGGTATTAAATAGGAGAAATGAAAAGGAGAGAGAGAAAGGGCCATGTTTGATTAAATGGTATTCCTATTATCGGGCAGATCAATTACTCAACTACTCCTCTGACTCATTTGTATGGCATCATTAAAGATTTCCCGATACTCCTCTTTAATTATTCATACATCATTACTCACTCATCACCCTCCTCTCTCCTCTCAATCACATTATCTCTCCATTAATTATCGTATTCATCATACCCCATTTATTTCTCTCTTTCACCTCTATTTCAGTGTGTTTTTCTGCCCTCACTCTGCCCCCTTTTTTTCCTCACTTAATTCAAAAGTATTACTTTAGACTACATTTATCAGCAACATTTTACCTCCAACCCAACCGCTACCTCAGCAATTAAAATATTAAAAAAATAAAAAATACTTTACATTTCTCTCTCTTCTGGTCGACCACAGACCATTCCAACCACAAAGGTCCCATGACCCACTTTTGTACTTTTTTCTAATTCTTTATTTATCGGCCAATAGAATTGTAATACATGCTTTCATTTTATTGGTCAATTTATTTTATATAAATACAATGCTAAATTAGATATATCTTTTTAAATAATAAAATAAAAAATATAAAAAATATATCAAAATTCATAATTTTTAATTATCTACAAATAGAGATTAATTTTGATATATATATATATATATATATATATATCTTTTTAATTATATATATACACTATATTATATTTGCATTACTCTCGATAATTTAATTTTTATAGCAATCAATTGCTCATTATCTAATCGTTTTATAATTTGAATTTTTTCTTAATTTAGTTACATGTAAATATTTTTTAATTTTTAATTAAGATATATATTCTATTCTCTACCAAAATTGTGATATTTTTTTTTTGAAAATAAATTGTGATATTATATACATAGGAAATATATTATTCTCTAATATATATATTATTCTCTACCAAAATTTATGCAATGTAAGTTTATTTCTTAGTAGTTATGTAATCTATGTCAATTTTATTTTAATAATCGCTTTATAAGTTATATATGTTTTAAATTAATTGTTTTATTTTTATTAATAAAATTAAATAAATTTCAATAAAATAATTATATGTATATATATAGTGTGGTTGAGTGGTTGAGTGGTCATGGATAAACTTGACAAAATATTGTGGTTGGGTTGGAGTGATGTGGAAGTGAGAGAAACTAATAAAATATAATAAAGGTTGGGTGGTTGGGCCGGTTGCTGATAAACATAGTCTTATGAACGCAGATTGCTACTTATTATTGCAAAATAACAGGGGTTTCGAAACCATATTCGCCATATCTGATTAGGCGCCCTACGCTATTAGGCACCATTTGTCTAGACATTGACCAAGAAAAATTTCCACTTCATACTTAGTTTTAAAATTAAGAAACGTAACTTGTCTGATTCTCAAAAAAAAAAATTAATTAACTAAAGTTTGTGTTAAATAAGAATTAATCTCAGTCATTGTATTAATATCATCAATGGTTGAGAATGGTTGAGATTAAACATCAAAAATTGGAAGATTAAACTTAATTTTCTTTTGTGTTTAATTGCTTTATAAATCATGCTTAATTAAGCATGAACTCTTGAAAAAAAAAAATTAATCTCAAGCATTGATTTTCTTAGATGAATGGGGTAGATTTATTTATATTTAACACAAATCAACTTTTAACATGAGATTCACTTCCTATATTCATATACATGTATAGAGTTTTGATCAAGTGCTAAAAATAAGGTTTGTATTATATATGAATGAATCTCAGCCAATGAATTGATAGCATCAATGATTGAGATTAAAACATCAAATATTTGAAAAATTAAGCATAATTTTCGTTCGTGTTTAATTGCTTTATAAATCGTGTTTAATTGCATTAAACATGATTTATAAAATAATTAAGCATGAAATCTGGAAAATAAAATTAATCTCAACGATTGATATTTTTAGATGAATGGTGTAGGGTAATGATCAGGTGAGAATAGGAGTTACTATGAGAAATAAGAATAGATCTCGCGCGTCCATCTCATCAAATCGACGAACAGGATTCATTCTCAGCAAATTGAAAAATGCGGCATTTTTGCCCCAATATCCTTCAGTTTTAGCCTTTAAAGGCTAAAACTGTAAAAATACTCAAACACAAATAGCAACCTGCATTTTAAGCCCGATTTACTTCATTTTTAGCCCGATTTACTTCATTTTTAGTCCGATTTACTTCATTTTTACATAAATACGAATTAAAAAAATTAAACATCTTCTTCTTCAAAGCAGCAACACAAACATAGTCCCTATAAAACTCAATACCATCATCAACAGTTCTAAAAACTCTGCCCTTAAAACGCTTCATCTCATCAACACACTTTGGAATAAATGAACCTGTAAGATACAAAAATGCATAAATTTAACACTAAAGATGCACAATATAAAAGTAAAAATGAATGTCGATCTGAATAAAATAATTTTTTAAAAACTATATTCATGCACAATTAACAAAGTTGAGGCCGAACACAAATGCAAAATCCAGAAACAAAGAAAAAAAATCTGATCGATAGAAGAAATATAAATCAAATCGAACGAAGAAGGAAGTAGAAGAAATCAAATCGCACAAAGAAAGGAATAAATGAACCTGTAAGATACAAAAATGCACAAAGTTAACACTAAAGATGCACAATATAATAGTAAAAATGAACGTCGATCTGAATAAAACAAATTTTTTTAAACTATATTCATGCACAATTAACAAAGTCGAGACCGAACACGAATGCGAAATCCAGAAACAAAGAAAAAAATTGGATCAACAGAAAAAAATATAAATCAAATCGAACAAAGAAGGAAGAAGAAATCAAATCGCGCGAAGAAAGGAATAAAAAATCTGATGAGATACTATTTCAGATTTATAAAAAAAACTAAAATTACAAAAATAACCTTAATTTTGCAAAACTGCAAGATAATCGAGGAAAACTGCACACGGAGTGAAAAAGATCATGAGCGTTGAAATCACAAAATCAAAGGCCAAGATTTATTCTCATTTCTCATACTAAAAACTATTCTCATATGATCACTACTCTATATATATATATAGGGGTGCATTCATGGCTGAACATGTGTCCATGAATGAACAGAGACTAAAATTCAGCCCTTGATTTCGAAAATAGATGTTCCAGATTTTCTGTTGCCATTTATCATTGTTGCTAGCTTCTTCTATCATTGAAAGGGCAAATTAGTCCTAAACGGGAAAAATTTGAAATGGAATTAAACCTGCATGCTAATTTTTTGGATTCAGTTACCAAATCAAATCCTCCACGATTTTTTCCATTATTATCATATAAATTGGAAAGAGAAATAAGATCATGTTGCATATATTTTGGGTGCGGTTACAAAAAATAAATACACCACGATTTATTCCATAATCTTAAGTTAATCGTTATCATTGTTTATGGCTTTGTAAGTCATTGTAAGCTGATTTATCGGGTGTAGTTTCAACTTCCACTAATCTATTATCATTAAAATTCATAAATAACTTTAATTATTCGTGCAATGATATTGAATAAGGATAACAATGATCTTAGAGGTGTATTAAAAATTAATTGAGATTAAATTGACAAATTTAGATAAAATGATATTGAGTACAAGTAACAATGATAATGTCAACATCGTACAATGATATTTAATAAAGATAACAGTGATCTTAGAGGTGTATTAAAAATCAATTAACATTAACTGGCAATTTCGATAAAATGATATTGAATACAAGTAACAATGATAATATAAACAACGTACAATGCTACATATTAACTGAGTTCACACAATGTAAAAAATAAATAAACAAATAACAAGCGATCTGCAGTTACAAATCTGAAACAATGATTTGATTTTTATAAATCTTAACCCGACGTCCAGTGGCGGCGACGATCAGGCTCACGGTGCCGGCGGGCGGCGCGAAACCTGCACCTCCGGTTGGGCCGCCTTTAGGATCCAAATTTGAGGTTCCAAATATCTCTGTTCCAAGTCATGACAACTTTCATGAAATAGAAAAACTGATGAATGATTCTGGCCCCCTTAAACAAAAAAAAACAACACAAACACCATATAATTTGGAAGTTAAATTGACATGCTACCTTGCTCACGAGTGGAGAAGAATTTTAACAAGTCAACTAGAATTTAATAGTACAACACACAAGAATACTAACCGACCCAATTTTGCAGCAAGAATCAATCATACAAAATTTTCAAATGTATCGAACTTTAAGGGGATTGCAATGTATTCGTCGGTGATAAGCCCTTCAGCAAAAATGAGTCTGCACCCATTACGCCCAGATTGGCAGATTGGCATTCGACAAGGATTTCAATGCCTGAACCCGGAAATTCAAGCTGGAGACTCCGAAGGCAGTGACGATAACGGCGTTCACCGATATCACGTTCGAGTTCACGGTGAGATCGCCCTCGGTGACGTGGTAACTGAAGAAGGCGGCGGGGATCGAGAGCGGCAGCGGGCGGGCGGATCACGTGACGGCGTGCCCTAATTTTTGAATGAAATTTTCCGCCATGGCTGGGAGAAGAGAGATCATCGCCGACGAGTGGGAGAAGAGAGAGCAAAAAACGAATGATAAAAAATAAACAAGATGAAATAAAAATTTGGATGATTTGATATGATATAGAAACAAAAAATAAAAAGATATTAGAAATCTTATAAAAAGCAAAAATATAGGGATTTCCAAAACTAACAATTTTAATATAATATGTGTTACCAAGATTACCCTTTACTTAAAAAAAAATAATTTAAAAAATGACACGTGGCACATTATGAGGCGTCCAAAAAATAAGATGTATGACTGAATATATGGTCATTGTTCATTCAGGACATATAGTTCAGATTTGAACACAACTCTCTCTATATATATATATATATATATATATATATATATATAAGAGAGATCATGTAAAAAAAATTCTCCTGTGAGAAAAAAGAATGAATCATGTCCATTAGATCTAAAAAAATCAATGGTTGATATTCAAACAAGCAAGAACTAAAATATAATCAAGCAACAAAATAATCAAGAAACAACTAAAATAAAACCAAGCAACAATGCAATCAAGCGACCTTATGAATACAATCAATCATCTTTCTCACTTTCTCACGTTAAGACCTTTTTTCACCGGATCCGCTCGGTATATATATATATATATATAGTAGTGATCAGGTGAGAATGGACCTTTGTATGAGAAATGATAATAAATTTTGGTCGTTCATATCTTCAGATCAACACACCAGATTAAACTAAAAAATGCGGCATTTTATCTTAAATAACCTGCATTAAAGGACAATATAGTAATTATATACGATGAATGATAATTTTTAAAGTCTGTGTTTTAACTACGATTTTGTTACCTTCAATATTGTGCATTTTATCTTATTAAACATGCATTTTTATCTAAGCAAACATGCATTACATCTCTTACGAAAAAAAATTAATCTCTCTAATATGAAAATATTGCATGTATCAAAATATGAATATCTATATCTAATCTGATATGAAAAATATTGTTATAAATAAGAAAGATTATCTCTCTAATTTGGAAAGATTGCATGTATCAAAATATGAATATAATTCATTTCATACATCATATTGTGCATTTTAAGTAGGATTTCATGCATTTTAGATATATTTTCATGCATTTTACGAAAATTAATGTGCTGTTACGAGATTTATGTATAGAATCACTATTTTTTTTTGTTAAGATTATGGTCCTTTAAATTTATGCAATAAGGATTTCATTTGAAAGATAATTAAATTACCAATAATTTGATATATAATACATGAAAAATGAATTTAAATTGAGTGAGTTATGATCATTTAAAGTTTTTAGAATTTTAATAAGAGGATGGAGAAGAAATATTACATTTTACAAAATTATCCTTAAAATCGAATAATGCACAATATATTACAAAAAACGAACACGAAAGTTTTTAAATCTTGAGCGTTGATATGCAAAGATAGAGGGCTGAAATTTATTCTCATTTCTCATACTAAAAATATTTCTCATATGATCACCACTATATATATATATAGCGGAGTGATCATATGAGAACTCCCCTTACCATGTGAAAATAAGAACTAATCTCCGCCATCCAATTGGTGATCCAACGTTCAAGACTAAATAAATCCCGTCTGTATTATAGTGTAGTAAAACATGCATTAAAGGATAATTTTGTAATATTTTTTCTCTCTCCTCTAAAATCATCCTAAATCTTTAAATGATCATATCTCCTTCGATTTAGATTATTTTTTAAAGTATCATATATCAAATTTAAGGTAATTTAATTATCTTTCAAACAAAATTCCTATTACATATGTTTTGATTTAAAAAGTCATCGTAAAAAATGAAAATTAATGATTATATGCATAATTCTCATAACAGTACAAGAATTCTTATATAATAAATGAAGTTACACAATATAATGCATGAAGTTATATTATATAATGCAGAATATGATAAATAAAATGCAATAATTTTTTCCTGCAAGATAAAAAAAAAAATTAAAATTCATTACCTTTGCATACTGTAGATAATATCATAGTTGTTATAAAAGTTGATCATATATTAATTGTTTTTAATTATGTATTTTTTGTTATATTATATAAATATATATTACTATATTATATAATGCATGTTTGTTAGGTTTATAATGAATGTTTGCTAGGTATATAATGAGGTCAATATAATGCCTGAAGTTATATAATGAATACAATTGCACAATCTAATGCATGAAATTATAGTATATAATGCAGAATATGATAGATAAAATGCAACATGTTTATTTCAGCGAAATCATCATTCATTATTATATTTGCACGTGTTATGTATTATATAGCAATAACATATGAATTATAATGAAAGTAATATAATTTTTCTTTAAAATAAACGTAATAACATATATAATATGCATAATTCTCGTTACTTACATAAATTCTTATATAATGAATGCAATTGCACAATATAATGCATAAAGTCACAATATATAATGCAGAATATGTGATAGATAAAATGTAACATGCTTATTTCAGCGAAATCATCATTCATTATTATATTTGCACTTGTTATGTATTATATAGTAATAACATATGTATTATATTTAAAGTAATATAATTTTTCATTAAAACAAAAGTAATACCATATCTAATGGAGGAAGTAATACTGTATAATGATAGTAATATTGTTCTAAAATAAGAGTAATACCATATTATAATGTAGGAAGATATTTGTTAGGTATATAATGAATGTTTGGTATATAATACATATTTCCTATGCATATAATGAATGTTTGTTAGATAAATAATGCATGTCAAGATAGAATATGCAAACAGAATCTTAAATAAGTACAAAATGACAAAAATACCCTAAAATGCAGGTTTTTTGAGATAAAATGACCGAAAATTTTAGTAAAATCATGAGCGTTCATTCATCAAGATCAATGGCGATGATTGATTCTTATTTTTTATTGTAAGAGTGGTTCTCACTGGATCGTATATATATATATATATATATATATATAGAGTTGTAATCATATGTGAACCACTTCCTAGATAAGAAATAAGAACTAATCCGATCCCTTTATTCTTTAAATCTAACAGTCAAAATTTAATGTTTTAATTTGATTTTTTATTTTTTGTATTTATTTTAAATTTGAATCAAGGATATTATTGTAATCTTATAATGATAGTTTATCTCTTTCCATAACAATTCCCTTAATTATCGTTCATAACAATTCATATGCTCCCCTTCTCTCTTTTCTCTCACAAACATTTTCTCTGAAGGAGTTGTCGGCGATTGTTTCTCGCTTGAGTTTGTGGTGGCAGTGGTTCTCTTCCATATTTTTGTGATTCTTGGTGGCAGCGCAAATTTTAGGGCTTTTTCTTGATTTCCGTCACTATTTGGAGATTTGTTTTCCCTGTTGTAGGATTAATGAGAGGAGTCACATTTTCTCATTTATTCAATTCTGGTCAATGCCACAATTGTGGACTGCAATTCACGCGGACTTCTTCCTTGTGTTGATGAGTGCCGCAACATCCAACATTACTGACGTTTTGAAGAGGGCGATTCATGTCGTTGAACGACGACACGATTGAAGCGTCGATGGGCCCTCCTCCGGTGATGGGAATGAGAGCCCGGCTGCTCTGCTGCTCGGATTAATGATATTCTTCTTTTTTATATGTTGTGTAATTTCTGTCGACGATCCTTTTGGTTGTTTTTAATATTAATTATTTTTCAAACTTTTTTAGTTTTGAATTATTGCAGATTTTATGCCTGTAAATGTGCAGTATAACGATATAATAGTTGCAGTACTATGATAATTTGAATTCACATAAAGAGTTTTATTAAGATTAGTTATTTTTCAAAAAAAATTCTATGTTGAATTATTGCAGATTTTACGCCTGTAAATGTGCAGAATAAAGATATAATAGTTGCAGTATTTCTGATAATTTGAATTCACATAAAGAGTATTGTTAATATTAATTATTTTTTCAATTTTTTTTCTATTTTGAATTATTGCAGATTTTACGTCTGTAAATGTGCAATATAACGATATAATAGTTGCAGTACTCTGCTAATTCCAATTCACATAAAGAGTTTTTTAATATTAATTATTTACAAAACTTTCTCTATTTTGAATTATTGCAGATTTTAATTTTGAAATACTGTAATTCAGAGAACCAATCCCATTAAATTAGGAAACAAATATAATTTAATTTTGAAATGTAGTATTTTAGAATTCAAATTCCACAAAATTAGGGGCTGAAAATCGTGCGTATATAATTTTAATTTTAAAAAAATTACGTAATGCAACTTCTTCCTCTTAATATTGCAACTTTTATCTCTTAATACTGCAGCGAATTCGATAAAATTATGCAGTAAAACTGTTCCGAAATTTTAGCAAATAAAATCGTGGGTAAGATATGGGGAAGTTAAAAGGTGCGTCACATTTACTAAAAAATCCTTTTCTGCAACTTTTTTCTTCTATTATTGCAGCGAATTTTTGTAGCTAAAGAATACATCTGGAGCGTCAATTTTTTTAATCAATGGATAAGATCAAGTCTTATTTCACATCTAAGAGGTGGTTTCCATCATAGTGCACCCCTATATATATATATATATATATATATATATATGAAAACATAATAAAACTTGAGTTACTAAGCTAAGGGTTAGATGGATGTTGCTTAATCCAACGGTCTAATTTCTACGGGTTTGAAAAACTTGGGAAACTCGAGATACTTTAGACAATCGAAATGAAGAGGAGAATCAAAACCTCCAAATGGTTCCGAATCATAATCAAACCTTCTTGGGTTCCCCTAACCTCGAGATACTATGGACTTCCGTCAAATATGTATGTACAAATTGAAGAGAGAGAATGCATAGGGGGTGGTGGTCATTTCTGAACTCCAGCTGGTAGGGTCAGGGTTTTTGTCTTATTGTATGCCTCTCAACCCTTTTAAGCCTGCTCAAACCCCATCTATAACAAATCATGTTCTCCAATTTCCTCTCTCTCTCCCCCTCCCTTGAAAATAGGCGTAAGTTTTGGGGGATAAAGGGATGAGAGGCCAGAGATAGAGACTCCCTCATCGTATAAAAATGTGGCTGTAGCCTGTATGTATACATATACAAGGCCATGATGCATGATCGAAGCAATTGGGAGCTTATTTTTTGAGGGGAATGTTGTCTGGCTCGAGGACTTTCTTCATCTCTCTTCTTCATCTTTGAAGTTTGTAGAGATCTGTTGCTAGAGTCGTCGGACCAGGCTTCATTCCCCCCAATTATTGCTCCATTTTCGGCTTTCGACATATTCTGCTTTTGATGTAGAGGTGAATTCTGCTTTCTTTCAATATATATTTCAGATCTTGTTGGTTTGAATCCCTAATTTATTGTTAAACCTTTTTGAGGAGTTGAAGATTGGTGTAATGATTAAGGGGATCTTGACTTGCACTTTTTGAGTTTGAGATAGAAAAGGTTATGATGATTACACCCTTTTAGTTTCTGTTTTCTCCCTTCTCATGATGGTGTTTTTCTGTCAGATGATTCGCTTTTTCTGGCTTCTTTAACGTTTGCTTTCCTCCCCACTTTTTTACCATCGATCAGATCTGCCTCTTCCTTTCCAGATCTCTCTTTCTCTCACTTCCCCTTCTCATTTTCTGGATCTAGGGTTTCATCTTTGCCAAGATTTCCACCCCTCTTATGTGTGTGATTACCCAAATCTTGCTTCTCTGTGTTTTTCACTAGTTTTTATCATTTGATCCTCTCCACTTCCCCTTTTCTCCCTCCTTTCCCCCTTATATATATATATATATATATATATATATATATATATTTGTTATGTCGTTTGAAGTATATACCTAAAAGCTAGCTACTATATATGTGGGAAAGATTTGTGATAGATTGAAGCCCTAATAGTTTTTCACCTCTATTCCTTCATTTGTCAATTCAACTGATTTATTTCAGTATTGTAGAACGTTTTTTCACTTTGTATTGTATGAACTAAAGAGTAGTACTAGTTTCTATTATCAATTTTATCTTGCTATTCTTAAAAAAAAAGGTTTAATGGTGTAAGCTACACGTAAGAATTAAAGCAATGTAGCTGAAGTGACTATAATTTGGAAATTGAAATACCAAAAAAAAAATTAATAATAATGGAGATTGTCATTTAAGCTAAAAGTTGACTGAAATGATAGAGGAAATTGGAAAAAAATAAAAATAAAACAAGTCTTCTCAAACCCTTTTCATTTGTTGCACTATTTTTTTAGCTCTTTTCTTCGTCTTCGAAATGCGTGTCTGATGGGAAAGCTTTCTCTTGTCAGGAATCATTAGCAAATAAATATTTGCTACATTAGTTTTCAAACTTCAAGACATTGTGCTAATGTTTATGTAGTAAAATAAGCATTTTTTAAAGTATTTATTTGTTTGAGAAAATTTGGATGAGTTGAAGATGAAGGGTGATTAGGGCAACAACTTCATAAGTTAATTTCAAAAGAAAATTAGAAACCCTAAGCTTTGAATTATTATTACAGCTTGCAATATCATTACATTATTAACTAGCTATCAATGGGTCCGAATAGGGGCGGAGACAGACTTCAAGTTTCGGGGGCTCGACCATATCACGATTGGATCGAGTCTTATAAATATAACTAAAAAAAATAAAAATTCCGGCCGACGGGGGATCGGCAGCCCCCCCAGCCCAGGGCTGCCTTCTCCCCTGGGTCCGAATGACAAGCTTTTAAACCAGACCCATTCAGGTCCACATGCAGTTTTTTTTTCTTTTTTCGAAATGTCCAATTTCTAAGCATAGTCAAAATTAACAACATAAACCGCTTATCCTAAAAATTAGATCTCCAATTTATTGTATGTACAATCTGCATTGATAAATTATGCCACAAGTTGAGCTGCTTTAGATCCACACAGTTTCTCAAAAAGCATTCACAGACTTTTCTGTATAATATTTATTCTTTAAGTAATATATTCTTAAATTGAAATTTGGGAATTAATCTTCCCTCCCATCACTACTAACAAAATTGTATTATTTTTTGTTCGAATTTTTTCAGTGTTGGAAACAAAACTATTTTTTAATGTAAACAATTTAATAGATTCTCGTTTTACAGATTATAGTTGAATTCGTTTCTCTGAGATTGTAATGGGTTAGATTTTTTTTCTTTTACAGGATGGAGCAAGTTTTATTGTCTCCATTTTCTGTTTGATACTTTAGTACTTTACACACACAGCCGCATTCTATTAAAAAAAACAGAGAATAAAATTTTATTACATATTCTTGGGACAATAATCACGTTGACACATTTCTTCCTCTTTTTTCTGTCACTTTTGACTTTACTTTAGCTACGAATTTTCCAAAGTTCGATGATTATTATTTTTAATTAGAAATTAATGAGTTTTACCATAATTTATCATTCAATCTCAAAATTTGTTCAATTTTGTATCATTTAATTTTATCCTAATGTTCATTTCTTTTTTCAGCTAAAAATATATCATTTAAAAAATATGCAGATTCACATATTATTTTTTATATAACAATACTTCAAATTGTTGAATTAAGTTCGTAAATTAAAAAAAATAAGTATATATTGGCAAAAACTTGCGTTAGGCAGGCCTAAACGGTTTAGGCGGGTTTTATCCTACCCAAATGGATTGACCCATCCCAAATAGGGTTTATTAATCCCAATTAGGGTATATTATATGGGTTTGAGCTTGGATTAATGAATAAAACGACACTCCCCAACACTTGATTCAAAAATATATTATATATATGACTCAGCATATTTTAACTCTTATCAATCACCAATTGTATTTATAACCAAAAAAAATAAATATTAAGATAATTTGACTAAGAATAAAATTTAAAGTAATTTTAAAATTGATTAATACATTAAATTAAAATTCATAATTTTTTCTTATTACTCTTAAGATTTTGAATGTAATGGCTGATACCTTATAGAATATATCTTCTGGATAGGCACTTATGCTATAATACTAGAGAGATTTATGATCTCGAGAAGAAATATATCACATGGAAAAACGACAATACAAATAACATAAACAATATTTCAAATTAAAACTCGTTCCATTTTTTTTTAATGTCTCATGCATATGTTGTTGGTTATGAAATAGAGTTAAATAAAGTGTGCGTGCGAAAGTGTGCGTGCGAAAGTGAATAGGATAAATTGTGTGGGCGTGATTTTCAGCTAACTCTTGAGGAGTTATTTGGAAGTTATGCAAACTTATTTAGTCAAAAAGGTTAAATCACATTTTTAGTTATATACAGGGCCGACCCTGTAAATTTTGGGGCCTGGTGCGATGAAAAATTTGGTGCCCCTATTTAAATTAAATATTTATAAAAATTATTAATAAATATAAAGATAAAATGCATTTTAAAATTACCTATCCTTTTAAACCTACTAAATCTAATATTTAAAAAAAAGATGATTCCTTCACGACTTCATAACCATCTTATGAATCTCACTTTATTTTTAAATAAAGTTGAAACAAAATAAAGAAAAAAAAATGTCATCTAAACTAAATGCATAGTCACCGCTTAAAATAATTCTACTAGTATTTTCTTAAGCAGATTATTTGAGATTTTTTCATCATCTCTTTTCTTTGTTTTTCTTTTTTCATAACAAGATAAATGCATGCTAGCTCAAATACGATTAACATAATATTAATATGATTACTACAAATAAATAAAATCAAATAAATTAAAATCCATAAACATTCAGGAAAGATAAAAAATCAAATAAATAAAATTTAAGCAAATGCATAAGAATTCACGTAAATGCAGCAAGAAAATCTGAAAAGATTTATGATAAAAAATAATTCACATTATAGACAATATTTGTTTAAGAAAAAAAATGAAGGACTTATCAACTTCTTGTAGTTGTTAATTACTAAAGTCTGTTTGTATTATATTGTAAATAAAAAAAGAGAGAAGAGAACTAGAGAAGCAATGGAAAAGTGAAGATAGTGCATTCGCTTTGTATTCTAAAAGTGAGACCAACGTTCTGGTTGCCTTCTTATGTTAGGAATAAGATAAATTTTAATATCTAAATTGATATCTAGAATAATCTTAATATATTATTTGATATCTTAATATGTTTTAATATTTTATTTTAAATATATTTTGAGCTAAAACATTTTTATTTGGCTAAATAACAATTTATTTATTTTTTGTTATTATTTTTAGTTAAGTTAAAGATTAAGTTCTTTTTATCTTATATTTTTTGAATAGATGCCCTTACTAAGATAAATTAATAGTATAATATTACTACTACTGTATAAATTTTTAAAAAATGGTGCCCCCTTAATTTAGAGACCCCAGTGCGGTGCACATCTCGCACGGCCTCAGAGGCGCCACCGGTTATATACCAACACTCAACAATTGATGTCGGTAGGGTTTCAAATTATATATTTTGTAATAAATCAATAACTGAAAATCATAAAGAAAGCAATAAAAGATCAAGAATTTTTATACTAGTTCGGAGCCAATATGTCCTATGTCCACTATTCTTCTTCCACATAAATAATCACTAAACTTAAGTTCTTTACTGTATTTGTGCCACTACTACAAAATAGGGCCGTCCTGACAAGATTACCTGTCACTAAATAAAATCTATTTTGACACATGTTACTATGTTGACACTATTACATACTGTTGTCCAAAGAAGTGTCACTATAGGGTGGAGTCTTATAACAACAGTAATGGTGTCAGCATAGTTAACATATTTTGACATTTTTATATGTTGGGAAAACAAATTTAAAGTTACAATCTTCCACTGTGAGTAAAGACATCACTTCACGTGTTAATATGTTGTGGGTAAACATACTTAAACATTCATTCTTTCCTGCTAGGAAAAGCTTATTTACAAGCATTAAAAAGTCATATAATAATTATACTGACCGGATACATATTTTGAATACGAATTCACTAACAACACCAATAAGCAAAATTTGTAATCAAACAAATAAATTTTAAGCAAAATATTGAGAAACTAAATTTATCAATCTGATAAATGTTTTTAACAAAGTATTTAATTAACTTCATTAGTTGTTCATCATGCTATAAAAATATTAAACTATACTAAAAGAGTAGCTAATACTCCCAAACATGTGAAAAAAAGTATTGAAGCTACAATTAACGACCAACAAGCATCTCAGATCATTCTCTCAATCGTTGTACTGCAAATATCTTCGTCATTCACACATTGAAGGAATATGGCATGGCAGCTATACTTGATAACAAGTCTCCATGTGATAGAATAATTTTATCCACCTCCAAACACGAACTGCATGCCTTGAATAACTCTGCAGTAAATATTATGGACATAAATAATGAAGGCATACCAATGATGGGCATTCGTTATTCCATTAGAAACCATAAGTGCAACCGAGAGCTTGACATTTGTTTTACTAGGATTTACCATTTGCTTAGTGGTGATGTCCAACAATGTGATAAGTGCTAAATATACGAAGTCTTTTACGAATGCAAAATACCAACCATAGTGGCAAAAACATGACATAATTCATAAATACTTATCTTTCCATGTATCAGAATTTTGAATTTGATAGGCAAAAAATGCGTAAAAGCTAACTCAAATTGATAAGGTTAAATTAGGAGATGGACAAAACCTGAAACTTTGTCAATTGTAGACGTACTCATGCATAATGAGAATGATAATAAATTGAAGAGAACGTATGATTGCTTAAATGTTAGGATTCTTTTTAGAGATTCCTTCCTTACTTTCTGAAGTTTTGGTGGGTCAAAGATTGTAAGTCATCTTAGTCAGTTTTTCTAGTTTCTAGAGTTCTAAACTTGTAATCTTTGTATAAGATCGATTAGAGTTGTAATAGAACTTAGGCTGAAGACCGAGCAAAGGAGAATGTTCGAGAACTGACTATCAACACACCTAACTTTGGCCTAAATCTGTGTTGAAGCACTCAGTTTAAGGTCCTACCATACTGACAAGTAGAAGTCAGTATGAGGGCTTTCCCGAACTGACTAAGGCAAAGTCAGTTCAAGGGATTTCCATACTGATAAGGAGAAATCAGTATGAGGGCGTTTTCCATACTAACTATGGTTAGTAAGTATGAGGGTTTACCATACTGACCCTGGGAAGTCAGTATGAGGGCAAAGCTGTACCGATTTTTAATAGTCAGTATGAGAGCCTCTACCTTTCAATAATGAGCTTTTCAAATGATATTGAAGCTTAGTCGCACTAAGGCATTCATATGCCCAAGTCAGTACGAGGTTATCCAAAAATTGGGATCCCTCAGATTGAGAAAAAGTCTGACATAATGTTAGTGTAACGTACACTGACACTGCAAAGCAGAAAGGAGACTTAAGGCATGGGCTACAATTGGACAATATAATCCACGAGTCTAACGTCTGGATTTATGTGTCTAACGGATAGAAATTCAAATTGCCATAGGTCCTCCTCTATATAAAGGCCTACCCCTCCAACCTTAATAGGTTACCTGAATAGAATTCAAAATCTGATAAGTCTCGAGAAGACAAGGGCAACAGTTCAGGCCATCTCTTTGCCAAAACTCTCCGAGTTTCCATGTTCTCTAACACGAGACTTGAGTCTTCGACTCAAGTTCCCCACCGTGCTATCTTCTCCTAGCACGAGGCTGAAGCTTTAAGCTGAGGCTCTTCTTGGTGATTATATATTTCTGAGATATCTTCACAGCAGTCGGTTTCCTAGTCTGGGACTCTGATTCACACGGGCGTATGCCAACCACTTATGTTCTGGGAAGAACCTCTAAACATCCAACCATTTTGGGAAGAATTTGTAAACATCCACCTACCAGGAAGGAGGCTGCGGGGTGCGTCCCCACTTCAACCTGAAGACTGAGTTTACAAGGAGTTCCTAGGCGAGTGTCACAGCTGACCGGAGGATGGAGGAGCCACGGACTATGTATAGATCGTGAGGAGGCTTGTATTTACTTAGTGAATTATACAGACCTTGGGTCTGAAGAGTGGATGTAGGATATTGAAATCCGAACCACTATAAATCTATGTGTCTTGCTTTACTGATTTCCTTATACTTGCTCTGCTTTACTGTTTCACTAACTGACTATTGAAACCTTCAATACTTGTCCAAGTATTGAAGTGTATAAACTGTGAAACTGACTTAAGACGGAACAGAGACTTAAGCTTAAACTGACTAACACACAAAACTGACTTTGCTATGTTTATACGAACCAGTGCTTGTGTTATTTATACTTCCGCTGCACATGATTGCACTCTAATTTTGGGACCAACAAGTGATATCATGCGCCAAGGTTCTTACCGACTACGGTTGTGTTGAGTCACTTAGGACTAGATCTCTTTTTTACTACACTTGGTTTTGTTTTTTCTGCACTTGGTTTCTGTTTTGTGTGTTTAAGCTTATATACACAGAGATGGCTCAGATCACGAAGCTTCCAAAGTACACATCAGAAGATTTTGAGTTATGGAAGAAATGTTCATTGATCATGCTGAAGAATGTCCATGCAGAAATGATAGAGGTTCTATCTACCGGACCAATAATGATCATTACGGTGAGTACTCAGCTCGGAGGAGTAGAAGGTTAGGAGATAGTGGAGAAGCCTTATGCAGAGTGGACAAACGACGACAGAGTTCGCTTTCAGCCAGATGCAGTGGCCATGGAGCTTATCTTATAATCCTTGCCAGCACCACTGGTTGTTGAAGCCTTAGAGCACAACAACGCCAAGAAGATGTGGGAATTTTTTGGCTCACTTAGTCAAGAAACAGCTCAGATAAAGCGAAATAAGCTTCAAAACTGTGTGGATAAGTATGAATCTTTCTAAATGCTTCCTGGTCAAAATGTCAAATCTATGGAAGCAAGATTCAACGCTATTATCTGCGAGCTGAAGAACTTGGGGAGAACATAGGAAGTTGGTGATATGAATGCAAAGATTCTCTCCAAGATGCCCAAGGAAGATTGGTTCGTCAAAGCAACCAGCTCGAAGGAGAAATACCTTTCCCAGATGACGACCAAGGACGTGTTTGCCCAGCTCCAAGCCCACGAATGGGATACCCAAAGGGAGAACATGAATGAAGTAGCACGAAGCGTCAGCACGCATCCATAAGGAGATGCTGCCTTTTTTGCAAAAAGGGAGTTCAAGAGAAGACCTCAAAAGCCTTATCAAGCTGACAGATCTTCCGGACAGACATCTACATCCAAGCCAGAACCATCACATTCCTACCAGAAAAAGGAGAAAGCGAGCTCAATTGAAGTGTTTGAGGAGCAAATGAAGAAGCTGGCTAGACTTCTTGAGATAGCCAAATCCAAGAAGGAAGGTTCACAGTCCAGTGAACTGAAGTTCAGCGAGAGACCTCTCAGAGGTTGTTTTGAGTGAAACTCTCCAGACCACCTTAAGTACGAGTGCCCACTAGTTTCCAAGGAGGAAAGGGAGTGCTTGAAGAGGGTGTTCAAAAAGAAAGTCTCCAGAGCAGTTGCCAAGGCCATGCTTACCATAACCGAGGTGCCTGACATCTTAAACAATGATGATGGCTACTACACGTCACACGTTGAGGCGGTGGAAGAAGCCTTCCTAGTGCTGATGGCAAAGCTGGCAGAAAAGGAAGAAACTGAAGCTGAGTCTACAATCCAAGTAAATCTCCCTAACTCAGTATCTATTCCTATAGCATGTATTGGAGACAACTCTGAATCTTATTGCTCAGAACCAGAGGATGTCACTTTAGAAATCTTAAATAGAGAATTTGCTAAATTCTATGAATTGAAAAATGTCTTGGCTGGTGAAAATGCTTTATTGAAACTGAAGGATTCAAAACTGTCCGAGGAGATCCAAGGATCAAAGTCAGTAAGTGAAGAGCTAGCCAAACTTAGAGAAGAGCATTCTATTTTACTTGAATCTTTTAAATCTATATCTGAAGAATGCGAGTCTCAAAAACTGAAAATTGCTAGCGACCAAAAACTTATATGTTCACTTTATTCTAGCACTAGCAAAGTTTCAAAAGCTCTAAGTTTACTAAGACATGCCTATGCACTACAAGAAATAAGGTAATAGACAATGCGGAATCCGCGTTGTCTATTACCCAATTCCGCATAGTCTATATGGGTGTAGTCTATTTAAAAAAGGAGATAGACAACGCGGAAATTCCACGCCGTCTATCAGGGAATAGACTACGCGGATTTTTGCGTTGTCTATCACAAAATAGACAACGCGAAAATCCGCGTTGTCCATTCCTTGATAGACGACGCAGAATTTCCGCATTGTCTATATATATATTTTTTAATTTTTTAACTTTTAATTTTAATTTTTATATTTAATTTTTAATTTAGTTATTTTAATGTTGCATGTTTTTCAAAGTGAAATCTAAGAAACAAAGTAGTTAAATAGATCAAACATAAATGGATAAAAAAGGGGATATAATTTCCATTCAAAAAGAGGAAAGGACTAGTTTCAAATCATGAACAAGGTTTTTTATGCTACAAAGTAGCAGCATAAGTCTGCATTTTTTCTCAGGTTGGTGGAAGCAAACATCTAATTCGTTGTTGCAATTTTCCAGTTTATGAATGCCTTCAATCTGTGTGAAGAATGTCTTCTCCGATGTGAAGAATGACTTTTCCAGTTTATGATTGTTCCGTGTGAAAAAAAATGAGGGTAGAATTAGATTTCATATGTTTATGGAAACCTAAACACTAAGGAAAAAGACTTGAAAACGAAAAAATGACATGAATATAATCTTACCTTTGGGTCCAAAGCTTGTGCAGGTGGGTTTCCATGAAAAAATGATGGCTCTTCAGATATATATAGCCATCAGGCCCTGCACCAGTCTATGAATATCCTGAAACTGCTTCCAGCTTGATCTTTCTATCACAGTTACAGTCTAGGAACCACACAATGCATTCGTTAATGAATATGGAGAGAATAAATTTCTATCAACAGGAAAGGAAATGGAATGGGGAAAGGTTCAGTTCAGTCAAGAGACAAATGTGTGTGAAGCACAATTATCATCAATTCAACAAAGGGAATAACTGAAATTAAAACATAACAGCTTGTAACATATTCTGTTATTGTTATTTGTAAGAACTCTCATGGGTTTCATAAATACAGAAAGTATCAAGAGAAAAGAAGGTAGCCACCTGGCCCTTAACGTTTGTATTTAACAAAAGACATACATTTGGTTGTAACAGTCTAACTGGACAAAGCATAATAGTCCAATGAACACACCTGATTGGTATACAAACATCTCTCCACATACCTCAGCCTGCTAGTTAAGAAAACTTGATCACCTGCAGGGGAGAAAATTGAATATCAAATTGTGAAACAGCTCTGTTAACCAAATGTAAGAACAGAACTTGCATTCATCTCATGCTTAATATGGCTTTTGAAGTACATTTTTTTTAATTAGCCCAAGAATTATAATTCCAACACACAAAATAAAGGTCCTTGTCTAATTTATTGTTTTAGATGATATTAAATATCTCATCATTCCTTTAATACTCTTTCCTAGTGGGGTATTGAATGCCAATTACTTATCCAGCACAAAATGCATTCACTATCATGAGATGGGTAATATTTGATGGTTATACAAAAATATTTGAGATTACTAGAACATGGTGCTCCTAATTACTTAGTAAAAAGCCATCTGATGGTCAAACATAGTCCTGGCACTACATATACTAGGGTCTGTATCTGATTGACACGCCGTTCACATTCCACTCTTCTCAAAGGCAAATACACTAGCACTTAGCTGCCACAAGAGTGTAAAGAGGAGTCTGTAGGGCACATCTGGTAAAAGATTCCAGCGACCATTGTCTTTAGACAAAATTTAAAAATTCTGCTCAAATTATAATAATCAAATCTGAAAATTTTAAATTCACCTACCATATTAAGTTTAGAGCCTATAATTTCAAAATAAATTCAAGTTTGATATTCAACTAGTAAACAGGTTTCAAGTTAAAATTCAGTGTTGATCCCATGTCATTCAAATCATATTCAAGAAGCTGTAGCTATGCGATCTTCAAGAACAATTATAGCAACTTTTGTCTTGTTTCTTATCCACAAAAGGTGATTAATAGCTTAAATATGCCTATTTTCAGTAAAGCATAACATATGAATTAGATGCCATAATGGTAACAGAAAGAATTCTAAGTAAATAATTTAATCCTAAGTAAATAACTAAAATTATATTCCAACAGAAGATAAGTTGTTGAAGCTCACACTGAAATTCTGAACGTTGTCTGCGCTGTATCAAGCCACTTCAATTAATGAGCTGGATCTTGCTATCAAGTCCTGAGAACAGTCAACTGACAAAATTATGACCATATCATTCTTGTTTGTTGATCACTATCAATCTTTGGCGCAAGTGAAAACTATTTTGATTCGTGATGATCAATTTTTTTGGTGATTGATTAAACTTTTACTGAGGATCCTTGTTCACACAACACATGAAAAGTTCTGAACCGTATGAGTTCAGTATTGCCTAAACAATTCTCTGCCCAATCATGTTTTATATCTGCATTGAGCTATATCCTACATAAATTACAGAACAGCTTCATCTCAATCGATGCTTCTATGAACTTCAACTTAACTGATGCTAAATACAGGTTAAGAGCTATGTATGCCTACTGATTAAAAAAAAACTCAGCTGAAAATAATGTTCAATCTAAAAAAAAAGTAGTTTCTTAGCCGGACAAAACAATTGCAGAGAAAACGATTAATTGCTGACAAATTCTAAAGCCCACTAACACAAACATTTACATAATTTACAACAATGTATTATCAGATTGAAGAGCAAAAGACTCACAATGCCGATGGTAGCACCAAAGCTATGCAAAACGCGCCGTCGCGAGAAGCGATCCTCACGATCATAATCAGCTTCTGCTTTACAATTGATAGTGCTCTTGCATTCGCAGAAAAGAAATTGCTACATGAAATTCAGCGTAACAGAAATTCCAGTTGATGGACTTACTGTGTGAAAGTGTCTAGGCGCCAAGCTGGATGGTGATGGAACCAATGAGACCAAGGGAGGGACCGACAGCCGCGGCAGGATGGCGCCAAAAGACGATGGAATTGATTGACGGTGGCGGGGTAGGTCTCAGCGGCGGTGCAAGAAGGATACACACATATCCAAAGGCGATATTGTGATGGGGCTCGATAAAGAGGGGAATAGGGTTTTCTACTAAAATAAAGAAAACAGAGACGACACGGGAATTCACATCATCTATATCCACATAGACGACGCGGATGGTCCACATCGTCTATGTGGATATAGATGATGCGGATTCTCGCGTTGTCTATTAGCGACCCAAAAATAGACTACACGATTATGCTTTCGCGTTGTCTATTTTAGACATAGACAACGCGAACGGATATTCGCGTTGTCTATTAAGTGTAGTCTATTATCCTTTTTCTTGTAGTGATGATAGAACATGTTTAGGATTCTCTGAAAATAGTTTGAGCAATCATGCATCTACTTCTGAAAAGAATTCTAGTTTAGAAGTTAAGCTGTTAGGCAAAGGAGTAGTCAATATGGACAAAAACTCCTCAGTGGCCAATCAGGATAGAGGGGGGTAGTTAGTTTCAAAACTGACATCGATACCCAAGTTTAGAAATGGTTTGACTTACAAGTCGAACAAACCTGAGATGAAGCCCAGAATGCATAGGAAGTGGGATAAGCAGAATGTTCATAATGCAAGGAAACCCGCTTCAGTAGTTAAAACTGGACTTTATAGAATCTTAGTTTCATTTTCGGATTCTAGAAATCCGAGGTTCCCAGCTCATAATTCGTAAAAGAGGAGAACTTATCCGTATAGGAGGAACAACTATACGAGGTCTGAATCCAATCATCTTTCCATTTTAAGGACTAGGAAGACTGCACACTCTGGGCTCAATTTCCGAGAACCTGATAGAAACTCAGTTTTTAGCTAGTCAGTTTCTAGGCAGTTAGTTCCTAGAAACTCAGTTTCTCGCAAGGTTTCACACACTCTCTACCTTCCTTCAAACATGAACAAAGATTACATTATGTATTTGAAGAGGATGACAAAGGTAGAAGGAATTGCAACACCTAGGTTTAAGGTGAAACAAGTATTGATTCCCAAAGGCTGGATCCATGAGACTAGCCCTGCAGGACCCGCAGAAACACGGGTACCTTTTGTCTAACCTTATCTATTTTGCAGGTACAGGGTCACCAAGATCAACCTAAAAAGAATAAAAGAGCTTGGATATTGGACAGTGGATGTTCAGCTCACATGACCGGTGACAACAGTCTTCTCTCAAAATTGAAAATGACTAGAGGACCACTTGTCAGTTTTGGACATGACTCAAAAGGCAGAGTAATTGGCAAAGGATGTTTGGAATGCAATGGAATCATCATCAACAATGTATCCTTAGTCACCAATATCCACTACAACCTGCTGAGTGTGAGTCAATTTATCTAATCCGGATATGAGGTGACATTTGCCAAAGAAGAATGTTGGATCAATGACAAGGACTCCAAGGAGACTGTGTTGAAAGGTGTAAAGAAAGGAAGTCTCTACTATGTGGATTGGGAGAGTGGAAAGCCTGACACGTGCCTTGTCGCAACAAGCTCATCCCAAGAAGGAGTCAACTGGCTATGGCAGAAGAGACTCAGCCATCTGAATTTTCAGTCAATTAGACATCTTGCCAAGAACAAACTTGTGGAAGGCCTACCATAAGTCAGTTTCAAGAAGGAAGAAAGTGTCTGCAGAGCATGCAAGATGGGAAAGCAAACCGGAGCATCATTAAGAAATCAACCCATCATAGCAAGCACAAGCAGAATCCTTGAACTGCTACATATGGATCTATTTGGACCAGTCAAGCCGCCAACCATTGGAGGAAAAAGATTTACTCTGGTTGTAGTAGACAACTTCTCCAAATACACTTGGGTCAGGCTGCTGACAACAAAGGATGAAGTAAAAATTCAACTTCTAGAGCTCATCCTACAAGTGCAAAGCAGCAAAGAAGCAACCGTCAAAAGAATCAGATCTGACAACGGGACTGAGTTTTGCAATGGTCTAATGATGGATTTCTGTGCTGATGCTGGCATTGCTCATGAGAAGTCAGCTCCAAGGACGCCTCAACAGGTTGGCCTAGCTGAACGAAGAAACATGACACTAAAGGAAGCATTCAAGACAATGCTCGCTGAAGTTGACCTGAAAAAAAGTTACTGGGGAGAAGCCTTGATGATGGCATGCTACACTCAGAACAGAAGCGCCATCAACAGTCACCATCACAAAACCCTATGCAAAGTCTTCAATGGTCGTATGCCTTCAATAGCTCATCTTCGTGGTTTTGGTTCACCATGTTACATCCATAACAATGGGAAGTCAAAACTGAATACTTTTAGTCCCAAGGCAGATGAAGGAGTGTTCCTTGGATATGGACATCCTTCATACAAGGGATACAGAGTACTCAACAAGACAACCAGACTTGTGGAAGTAACATGCTCTGTTGTTTTTGATGAGTCTATTTTAGTGCGCAGAACTTTGAAAGAACTGGAACTTGGTGATCTTGCTCTTAACAATGTATGTGAGAAACAAAGTCTGATAAAGAAGACCAAAGTAAAGTCTCTCAGACAAAATCTATAGATAATCACTCAAGTGTTCTAGATGAAGAGGCCACAACTACAGTCAACCTTACAAAGGCCTTATGATCATTAACAATGCATCCAAGCATCCAACCATCAATACTTCAAGGGAATGAGATAAATCTGGATATGGAAGTCATTACTGGAAAAGGAGATCCCAGTCAAAATGATTTATTTCAAGTTCCAGTATCGAGAGCAGACGATACTGAGTATCTTGGAGATTTCGTCCGACCTATTGAAGTTACTCAGCTCCAGAAGCCAAAATGGTTAAGAAACCATCCTGAGGAAGCCATGCTGGACAGTATCACAAACTCAGTTCGCACGAGACAAGGAAGTGCTCTACTAACTTATTTTATATATCAGGAGTTAGAGCCATAAAAAATCGGAGATGCTCTGAAGTCAACTGACTGGATCAATGCAATGCAAGAAGAGCTTGCTGAGTTCAAAAGAAATGAGGTTTGGTACTTGGTGTATAGAGCAACTCATCAGTCAATTATCGACACCAAATGGGTCTTTAAGAATAAGAGAGGAAAATCTAGGAGCATAGTGAGAAATAAAACAAGGCTGGTAGCAAAAGGATACGCTCAATGTGAAGGAATTGATTTTGATGAAACTTTTGCTCCAGTGGCCAGACTTGAAGCAATTCGTCTATTTCTCACCTATGCTGCATACAACAACTTCACAGTCTTTCAGATGGATGTGAAGGGTGCCTTTCTGAATGGGGAGCTGAAAGAAGAGGCATATGTGGAAAAACCACCTAGATTTGAAGAAGGAAACCAAGTTTACAAACTGAGAAAGGCTCTTTATGGGTCAAAGCAAGCACCCAGAGCTTGGTATGAGATGCTGTCTCAGTTTCTCCTCAAGAATGGTTTCCATATAGGAAAAATCGACACTACTCCATTCATAATTAAATAATGGAAGACATCCTCTTCGTACAGATATATGGCGATGACATCATATTTGGATGCAGAAAATTGAAGATGTGTGAAAAGATTGCCAAACTGATGCAAAGCAACTTCCAGATGGCTTTGACCACACCAAAAAGGGGGAAAATGTTAGGATTCTTTTTAGAGAATTCCTTCCTTACTTTCTGATGTTTTGGTGGGTCAAAGACTGTAAGCCATCTTAGTCAAATTTTCCAGTTTCTAGAGTTTTAAACTTGTAATCCTTGTATAGGATCGATTTGAGTTTCTAGAGAATTCCTTCCTTACTTAGGATTATTTTATATACTAAAAGCATTATGATTGGTATATTATGTACTAGGTTGATTGGTTAATATACTGGGAATCATAAATGTTGTATGTTCATCTCCTGTCTGAATTAACAAACATGTGTCGCAAACGCAATATCCTCTTATCTCGTCGATAGGGAGATCAAGTAGATCACGGAAGATCATATGGATCATTTGACCTAGCGAGATATAAATGGTTATCATAGCTGAGATAGATCCCGGAAAAACTGTCGGGGTAGGGTGCAGCATACGCGGCAATAAGCATCTTATCTTGGATGGCTTGGTATGCTGGTGTGGGGCACACATTGATAAGGACCTAAGTTGAGATCAATTCTTTTATCTGACATTAAAAGAATCCATATCACTATGGCTTGATGAGATCTTAAACCTAAATAAAGGTACGAAAGTATATGCAAATTGTGTATTACTCTGAGTTGCAGTGAAAGACTCTAGTTGAGCTTGTATATTTGTATCTTGGGAAATAGCAGTTTGTGTTTGACTGTCTGGTACTGGAACTAGGTAACCACATCCAGTATAGGATGGTGACATTCCCTGAGCAGCTCAAAAGGTTCGTTATGCTAAAGTCCTGCAGGCTGATTAAGTTCAAGCATAAGTGAAAAGGTTTGAGTGGATTGACTCAGGAATATAAAATGTTAAATAATTAAATAGCTTGTCAGAGCTTAAATTAATTAACGAATGTCTGTAACCTTAAATGTGGGGATATACCGAGCCCATGCAACCCGTACCTCAAAACGTGGTTGCAAATAGGTAGGACAATATTGATTCTCTGGTGGAATGAATCAATATTAATTAATTAATTATATTCTGGGTTGAATATGGGAATTAATTAATTGATAGGCCTTATTTGCTATTTGCATTCTGGTCCCTGGTCTGGCCCACGAAACTCAGGCCCAATAGAAGTCCAGTTTTTTCCTATAAATAGGCCTCAGTCTCTCATATCTCAACACACCACACGATCATATGTTGCACACAACAAACCAGTATTTGGGAGCTGTGTTGATTGACTCGATCTTAGAAACGAGGAGAAAATTCTGCTTCTCAACCGGGCGAGGAATCCGAAGGGAATCATCACCAGATATTCGGATCGGAGTTGGGATACAGATCAGAAGATCAGATCAGGAGGATCTTCTTTCTTCTCTCCCTCTTTGTTTTTCAAAAATATTTATTTATTTTTATAAGATTTAATTCTTTGATCTGTTAGGAATATATCTTTGTGCGTGGGAAAACGATCGAGGATCAAATCTCTATGCACTCGTTCTTCAGGTTTCTACAATCCAGGTATTCTGCATAATGCCCCTTATGCATAATCAATAGGAGCATGCTAGGAATAATCATAGGCATAGAAATTTATTTTTGATATTCCAATTAACGATCCTTGGCAAACAGACTTCGTGATTCAGTCCACAAATCCCTTCAATTGGTATCAGAGCTAGATTGATTAATTGGCACTTTCGAGAAAATAATATTGCCTATGATTTGCATGATGATTATTATTGAATGATTGCATGTATGGGTGTTGGATTGTATGTTTGTGTTTTTTCGTCCTCGTGGTTCTCGGGTTAATCCGCCCTTTTTTAAGGATTTGTTTTTCACCCACGAGATAAATCCTTGGTTAGATTAAAATTCTAAATTGTATTAGGATGCAATTCAATGTAATTTCTCAAATTTAAAATTAAGTTTGTAAAATGGAAAATGAAGAACGCGAAGAACACGAAGAACGAAGGAAGAACACGAAGAACGAAGGAAACCACACGACAACGCACGACGGCACCGGCATGGCAGCAGGCCATGCACGACGGTCGGCGAGGGTAGGCACAGTGGCGACAGGCGTGCGACAGGCCCACGATGATGGCGGCGCTGCGCGCGCGTGCATAGGGCGAGGGCCACGCGGCCACGACCGGCAGCAGGCGTGTGGGGCTCTAGGACGGTGATGCGGAGAGACGGAGGTCTGTCTGGGATGTCGAGCAGCGGTGGTCTGGGTGCATGTGCGAGAACCCTGTGCGGCCCGGTGAGCGCTCGACGGCGGTGGGCCCGCGCTCTCCGGGCGGCGACGGTGGGGCAAGGTTGTGCAGCTTGGCTCGGGCGACGGGGTCGCGGGCTGGGGGTGGCACGGCGGTGGGGCAACGCGCGCAGCAGCCACACAAACCCTAGGGTTTGTGTGCTGCGTGCGGCTCGTGCGCGACCCACCCTGCGCAATTCCGGCGAGCTGCTGGGGCCGATGGTGGAGAAGACGACGACGGTGGTTCGGGCGTCGGTCAGGGCAAGCCGGGCGGCGACATGCAAAGCGGGCAACAACCAGAGGAGGCGGATCATGGGCTACAATCCCACGGTGTGCATGCGCGATCGTTGCGCTATTCCGGCGGCCCTCGCGGCGGCGGCGGGTCGCCGGCAGCGGTGGTTCGCCAGTGGTGGCCCGTCAGGCTGAGTTCTCGCAGCATATCGGACTTGCAATGTGTGCCCGGCCCGCAATTTGGTTAACTGACCCAGTTTTCCTATTTTTTGATGGATCAAATCTTGGAGGCCCAATTTTTTCAGAAAATAAACTCATATCACAGTCCAAGTAGTGGAAGACCAGTTGAAGATCTGTGAAATAATTCCAAAGTGTAATAGATAGGATTATTTCCTAATTTTGTATCATGAGGCCACGAGGACTTTTTTTATTTGTTTTATTATTTGTCTTCGCATGATATATGTGTTTAAATTAATTGCGCAGCATATAAGCTTGTTGTAGATAATAGGAGCACGTTTACTGCTTTTATTTACAGCTTTAAAGCTTGCTATGTGATTTATTTTATGTAATTAATTATAACTATAAATTCGGGGTTCATGCTTTGCATGATAGAATTTTAGCAATGTTATAATTATGGCTACATAAAATAATCTGTGCAAATGAACCTTATGATTTTTAAAATTACTAAGCTGATTATTTAATAAGACCTCCACAAAGTGATCCTTTATTGAAAGTGAGTAATTTATTAGGGTAAACGTCTACATGTGTAGCTTACTTAATTTATTATTCATAATTTCTAATAGATAGGATTTCTTAAAACAAACATTTAATTCATGTGAGAAGTGGGAGTTCATGCGTAAACCTCAACATGTTTAGCTTGCGTATTGAGTTTTCATAAGTTCTCTAGGGATTGAATTAAATGAGACAACCTTATTATAAGGGATCAGGTGTGTCTTAGCAGATCCTTATATGGGAGGGTTGGCTTTGGTGGTAAGCTAGCTTAGATGTTATCCAGAGTATAACTCATTTGTGATGTCCCTGCTCAGTAGGATAATATGGTCTTAAGTTAGTCTCCAATTATTAATTCCATTTGTCTAAGGAACCCGGGCATGGATTAGAATTAAAGGACTGGAATTGAAAGATGTGTGGCTTGCAATAGTAATACTTAGGCAAATTGGAGGAAACATTAATATTGTTTTATCATAAGGTTTCAATATTTAATTGTTTTAATTGTTTGCGACTATGTTTTTAATTTCTGCTTTAATTTATTGTATTCAGACATGTCTTTACCAAATGTGATCAATATCTTAGCACAAAACAAAATAACCGGTCCCAATTTTCAAGTATGGAAACGCAACTTGGATTACATCCTTGTCGCAAAGGAACACAAGTTTGTCCTTGATAAGCCTCGTCCGGTTGCTCCCACTAATGCATCGACTGATGAGGAAAAGAGCTACTATAATAAGTAGCTCAAGTCAAACAATATAGTGAAATGCTTTATGATGACTACAATGTCCAAGGTACTTGCACAACAACATCATTCATACGATAATGCTTGTGACATAATGGAAAGCCTCACAGCGACCTATGGTGAGTCAGATCGAGCTGTCAGATTCAATCTCATTAGGGAAATTATGGGAAAGAAAATGAAGGAAGGTAGCTCGGTCAGAGAGCACGTGGTCAGCATGACTCATCTCATGGATGAGCTCACGCTACACGGAGGTGGTATCGATGCGGAAGCGCAGGTTGATATCATCTTCAACTCTCTGCCAAAGTCCTTTGAGAACTTTAGACTGAATGCTGTCATGAACAAGAAAGAGTACACTCTTAATGAGTTACTCAATGACTTGATGGCAGTGGAGTCAGTGATGATTCCAGAAAAGGTTGTTTTGGCTACTTCAGGAAACCGTCCTGTTGCGCTGGTTGGCAAGAGGCGCAAAGGAATGTTTAAGAAGAAAGCCAAAGGTACAACTTCTGTGAAGAAGTCAAAAAGGACACCGGGCGTGCCTTGAAAAAGGGACAAGTGTTTCAGAAGTGGAAAGGCTGGTCACTGGAAGAAAGATTGTCAAGTTAGGAAGACTGGACAAGGTGCGTCATGTGCATTTATAACGGAAACATGTTTAGCATCAATCTCTACCCATTCTTGGGTAGTGGATACTGGAGCTAATGATCATGTTTGTTATACTTTGCAGGGGTTTAGGCCGACAAGGCAGCTGAAGCATGACGAGATTACCATCTCAATGGGTAGCGGAGAGCGGGTCTCAACAGTAGCCATTGGAGATTTTACTTTATGCTTTGAAAATAATGTTTTGATTTTGAGAGATGTTCCATATGTGCTGGTTTTTCGGCGGGTCTTAATTTCAGTTTCCAAGTTATTTAGTGATGGATATTCAGTTATTTTTGATAGTGGAGTTTCTATCATTGGGAATAACGTTGTTATCTGTCGTGGTAAACTGATTGACTCTCTCTATTTCATTGATTGTATGCATAAATCTTCTGTGAATGTTGAAAACTCATCCAATAATAATAATCATTTAAAGAGAAAGTTTTCTTCCGATGAGGATCAAACATATCTCTGGCACTTGAGACTAGGTCACATCAATCTAAAGAGTATTAAAAGATTAGCATGCGATGGGCTCTTGGATTCTTTTCAAGTGGTACCACATCAAATATGTGAATCCTGTATAGAGGGAAAGATGACGACCAAGCCTTTTTAAGGCAAGTCAGTCTCGAGCAAAGGATGTGTTAGAATTGATCCACTCTGACTTATGTGGAACAATGTCCACGCAAGCTCGTGGAGGTTATGAGTACTTCGCCACATTCATTGATGATTACTCAAGATTCAGATATGTCTATTTGGTTCGCCACAAGTTTGAATGCTTTGAGAAATTCAAAGAGTTTAGGACTGAGGTAGAAAAGAAGCTAGGTAAGACTATCAAGACACTACGATCTGATCGTGGTGGAGAATACCTCAATAACGAGTTCTTGCAGTACTTGTCAAACAACAGGATTACACCCTAGTGGACTGCACCAGGAACCCCTCAACAAAATGGAGTAGTGGAAAGAAGAAATAGAACTCTCTTGGAAATGGTCAGGTCAATGATGAGTTATGCAATCTTGCAGATTTTGTTTTGGGGATATGCCTTGGAGATAGCGGCATGCTTAACCTGGTACCTTCTAAATCAGTTCCTAAAATGCCTCTGGAACTATGGTATGGGCGAAAGCCAAGTTTGAACAGATTGAGGGTTTGGGGTTGACCAGCATATTTTCTGACAAAGGAACCTGATAAGTTGGAAAGTAGGTGTAAGCTGATGCTGTTTGTAGGATATCCCTGGCAAACGAAAGGTGGTTACTTTTATTATCCTGAGAATCAGAAAGTGGTTGTCAGTACCAACGCAAGATTCTTGGAGGACGAATATGTAAGAAACCACAGATCCAAGAGTAAAATTATCCTCCACGAGCTTGAGGATAAGGAAGCTATTCCATCAGGAAAGCCCAGTGTAGTGGTAAATCCACCTGCAATAGGTGAGGCAATACCAACACCGCCATCAATGCAAGGTATATGATCGTGGGAGAGTCCTCTGACTTGATCCCGGAAAGTAGACTGGATGATACCGATTCCTGGACATAAGATGAGGCGGTATCTGATAAAGATGCAGATAAATGGCTGATCGCCATAGATTCGGAAATAGAAACCATTACGACTGTGGATGTGTACCAGAAAACTGATTTTCCAGATGGCTATCAAGCCATAGGGTGCAAATGGGTATACAAAAGAAAGAAAGGAGCGAATGGTGAAATTACAGCTTTCAAAGCAAGGCTGGTGGCGAAGGGTTATAGTCAGAAAGAAGGTGTAGACTATGACAAGACCTTCTCACCGGTAGCCATGCTTAAGTCCATTCGAATACTCCTAGCCATAGCAGCACATAAGGACCTAGAGATCTGGCAGATGGATGTCAAAACCGCGTTTCTAAACGGGTAACTTGAAGAAGGTAGGGACATCTATATGCAACAGCCAGAAGGTTATGTGCAGAGGGGCGAAGAACATTTGGTCTGGAAGCTAAAGAAGTCGCTGCGTGGACTTAAACAAGCTTCACGGTCGTGGAATCTGTGTTTTGATGAAGTGATTAAATCCTATGGATTTTCACAATGTTCAAATG
The DNA here is from genome assembly GCA_026898455.1 of Plectranthus barbatus. NCBI lineage: Eukaryota > Viridiplantae > Streptophyta > Magnoliopsida > Lamiales > Lamiaceae > Plectranthus > Plectranthus barbatus. The sequence goes on from JAPKLW010000013.1 coordinate 1,629,101, forward strand.
AGAGTTTCGTGTATCGTCTATGTGTCAGCGGAAGCGTGGTGTTCCTTGCACTTTATGTAGATGATATTCTCCTATTTGGCGACAATGTGGAAGTATTGTTGGGCATAAAGGGGTGGTTATCCGAACAGTTTCATATGAAGGACCTTGGGGAGGCAGGATACCACCTAGGGGTAAAAGTATTGCGGGAGCGCAATAAGAGGATACTGACCTTGTCTCAAGGGTCATATGTGGATACTGTGATTGCCCGTTTCAGCATGCAAAGTGCCAAGAAAGGTCTGTTACCCTTCAGACATGGCATACATCTTTCCAAGGATCAGTGTCTGGTGACACAAAAGGAGAAAGATGAGATGAGCAACGTGCCGTATGCATCGACCGTGGGAAGTCTCATGTATGCAATGCTATGCACGAGGCCAGATATTTGCTTTGCTGTAGGCATGATAGCAAGATACCAGTCTAACCCTGGACAGGCGCATTGGACCGCGGTAAAACACATACTCAAATACTTGAAAAGGACTAGAGACTATTGTCTCGTCTATCAGTGTGAGGAGTTGTGCCCTGTGGGTTGTACGGATTTGGATTTCCAGGCAGACCGAGATGAAAAGAAGTCCACCTCTGGCTATGTGTTTACATTGGGAGGTGGAGCCATATCATGGAGGAGTGCAAAGCAAAAGTTCATTGCTGACTCTACCATGAAAGCAGAATATGTGGTAGGTTCTGAAGCTTCGAAAGAAGTAGTATGGTTTCGAAACTTCCTTCTGGAGTTGGACGTGATTCCTAAGCTGCCCAAGACAGTCACGGTATATTGTGATAATTCGGTAGCTGTGGCTAATTCAAAAGAACCACGAACTCACAGAGCGACAAAACACATTGAAAGGAAGTACCATATTATACGAGAAATAGTAGCAAGGAGTGATGTGCTAATAGAGAAGATTGATACAAAAGATAATCTAGCGGATCCATTCACAAAAACTCTGCCTCAGAAGGTCTACGAGATGCATGTACGTAACCTTGGGCTGAGGGCAAACACGTTGAATGATTGATGTAATAGCTAGATTAGTTTAGATGCGTTATACTCTGGAAAGCACCTGTATAATGCTTTGAGTATAAGTGGGAGTTTGATGGATTTATATACTGAAAGCATTATGATTGGTATATTATATACAAGGTCGATTGGTTAATATATTGGGAATCATAAATGTTGTATGTTCATCTCCTGTCTGAATTAACAATCATGTGTCGCAAACGCAGTTATCCACTTATCTTGTCGATAGGGAGATCATACAGTGAGTAGTAGATCACGGAAGATCGTATGGATCATTTGACCTAGCGAGATATAAATGGTTATCACAGCTTAGACAGTTCCAGGATAAACTTTCGGATAAGCTGCAACATACGCGGTAATAAGCATCTTATCTTGGATGGCTTGGTATGCTGGTGTGGGGCACACATTGATAAGGACCTAAGTTGAGATCGATTCTTTTATCTGACATTATAAGAATCCATATCTCTATGGCTTGATGAGATCTTAAACCTAAATGAAGGTACGGAAGTATATGCAGATTGTGTATCACTTTGAGTTGCAGTGAAAGGCTCTAGTTGAGCTTGTATATCTGTATCTTGGGTAATAATAGTTTGTGTATGACGGTCTGCAACTGGAACTAGGTAACCACATCCAGTGTAGGATGGTGACATTCCCAGAGCAGCTCAAAAGGTTCGTTATGCTAAAGTCCTGCAGGCTGATTAAGTTCAAGCATAAGTGAAAATGTTTGAGTGGATTGATTCAGGAATGTAAGATGTTAATTAATTAAATAGCTTGCCAGTACTTAAATTAATTAACAAATGTCTGTAACCTTAAATGTGGGGATAAACCGAGCCCATGCAACCCTTTCTTCAAAACGTGGTAGCAAATAGGTAGGATAGTATTGATTCTCTGGTGGAATGAATCAATATTAATTAATTAATTATATTCTGGGTTGAATATGGGAATTAATTAATTGATAGGCCTTATTTTCTATTTGCATTCTGGTCCCTGGTCTGGCCCATGAAACTCAGGCCCAATAGAAGTCCAGTATTTTCCTATAAATAGGCCTCAGTTCCTCGAATCTCAACACACCACAAGATCATATATTGCACACAACAAACCATATTTTGGGAGCTATGGTGATCGACTGATCTGAGAAATGAGAAGGAAATTCTGCTTCTCAACTGGGCGAGGAATCCGAAGGGAATCTTCACCAGATATTCGGATCAGAGTTGGGATATAGATCAGAAGATCAGATCAGGAGGATCTTCTTTCTTATCTCCCTCTTTGTTTTTCGAAAATATTTATTTATTTTCATAGATTTAATTCCTTGATCTGTTAGGAATAAATCTTCGTGCGTGGAAAAACGATCGAGGATCAAATCTCTACGCACTCGTTCTTCAGTGTTCTACAATCCAGGTATTCTGCATAAACCCCCTTATGCATAATCAATAGGAGCATGCCAGGAATAATCATAGGCATAACATATTATTTTTGATATTCCAATTAACGATTCTTGGCAAACGAACTTCGTGATTCAGTTCACGAATCCCTTCAACTACAACCCAATACATAATTAACTAATAAATATTAATTAATTCCACCAGAAAATTAATATGGTCCTACCACTTTATTTACCACGTCATGATAATGGGTTGCATCGACTCATTGAATCCTCATATTTAAGGTTTCTTAAAATTCATTAATCTATTAGAGCTTCTAACAAGTTTCACATACTCAATTAATATCTTAGTATCCTGAGTAGTAACACTCAAACATTAATTACTGGAAATTCATTAATTAATTAGAGCTTCTAACAAGTTTCACTTAATCAATTAATATCTTAGTATCTTGAGTAGTAACACTCTATCATCTGTGCTTGAACTAGATCAGCCTGTAGGATAGGGTAATCTAACTCCGGTTATCAGAATGTTCTACATAAGCAGCTGTCACCCAAGAAGCGAATATATGAACACGTTAATCAGGCTCTCCACCAATACAAGTCAAAGTGACATCCAACAGTGTATACTTATGAGCCATCGTTAGGTTTCGGACTCAAGCAAGTAACGAAATCTTGTTTCTTGTTAAGTTAGATAGAATAATACATCTCAACGTGGTCTTATCAATACGCAACCGATGTACCAACATATCACGTTATCAAGGAAAATCACTTCTTTCGGACTATGCTGCAACCTACACCAATAGACTAATCCTCCACATTGTCTCGGTTGTGATAACAACGTTTATATCTCACTCGGTCAAATGATCCATACGATCTTTAACAAACTCCTACACATCGTAGATCTCCATATCGACGATATAAGAGGATTCCATTGTCCTAGCAAGTATGTTTCTTATAGATATGAGATAAGCGAAATGTATACAAACTGCAAAAAATGCATTTCGTATATAAGGCCTAAGACATATTGGATAATCTCCAAATGATCTATTGGGAGACGGATAGAACTATCAAATTCAATCTCATGAGGAGATTGTGAGTAAGAAAATGTCTGAGGGCAGTTTAGTGAGAGAATGTGTAGTTGCCATGACTCACCTCATGGATGAACTCATAGTGGTGGCATTGATGGGAATCCAAGGTCGATATCATACTAAAATCTTTTCCCAAGTGTTTTGTGAACGGCAGGTTAAATGCTATCATGAACACGAAGGAGTATAATCTTACTGAGTTTCTCAGTGACTTGATGGAAATACAGTCCTTAATGAAACCTGAAACCCTAGGGTTTCCGCGCGGCTGCGCCGCCGTCCGGGCCGCCGTGCGCCTGTGCCGCCGTGCCCCTCACCGCGCGCGACCGCCGTGCACGGCTTGCTACCGTGCCGGCGCTGTCGTGCGCCGTCGTGCGGTCTTGCGTTCTTCGTGTTCTTCGTTCTTCGTGTTCTTCGTGTTCTTCGTTCTTCGTTTTACAGAATTTAATTTATTGAAAATAAAATTACATGGGATAATTCTAATTACAATCTAAAAATTCTAATCTAACCACGAATTTATCTCGTGGGTGAAAAATGAATCCATATAAATGGGCGGATTAACCCGAGGAACCACGAGGACGAAAAAACATAAGATCAATCCATAAACCATCCGTTGCATGCAATCAATAATAATAATCATGCATGTTCATAGGCAATATTATTTTTCCGATAGAGCCAATTAATGAACCTGGCTCTGATACCAATTGAAGGGTTTCGTGAACTGAATCACGAAGTCCGTTTACCAAGGATCGTTAGTTGGAATATCAAAAATAAATTGCTATGCCTATGAACAATCCTAGCATGCTCCTATATTATTATGCATAAGAAGGTTATGCGGAATACCTGGATTGAAGAACGATGAAGAACGCGTTCGCGGAGATGCCCTTTGATCTTTCCCACGCACCAAGATTTAATTTCCTAACAGATTGAGGAAATTAATCTTAAGAAAATAAATGAATATTTTCGAAAATAAGAGGAGAGAGAGAAGAAGAATCCTCCTGATCTGATCTTCTGATCTGTATCCCAACTCGATCTGAAAATCTGGTGAAGATTATCTATCAGATCCTTTGCCCGGTTGAGAAGCAGAATTTCCTCCTCGTATCTCAAACTCACTCGATCACTACAGATCCCAATGCTCTGGTTTGCTGTATGCAACTTGTGATCTTATGAGTAGTAGGTGTATTGAGTTCTGAGGTACTGAGGCCTATTTATAGGAAATTCTTTGCTTCTATTGGGCTTGAGTTATCATGGGCCAGACCAGGGACCAGAATGCAAATAGCAAATAAGACCTATCAATTAATTAATTCCCATATTCAACCCAGAATATAATTAATTAATTAATATTGATTCATGCCACCAGAGAATCAATACTGTCCTACCTATTTGCTACCACGTTTTGAGGAACGGGTTGCATTGGACTCGGTTTATCCCCACATTTAAGGTTACAGACATTCGTTAATTAATTTAAGCTCTGACAAGCTATTTAATTAATTAACATCTTTAATTCCTGAATCAATCCACTCAAACCTTTTCACTTATGCTTGAACTTAATCAGCCTGCAGGACTTTAGCATAACGAACCTTTTGAGCTGTTCAGGGAATGTCACCATCCTATACTGGATGTGGTTACCTAGTTCAGATACCAGACAGTCATACACAGATTGATATAACCCAAGACTGCAGAAGTACAGGTTCAACTAGAACCCTCTCTACAACTCAAAGTGATATACAATATATGTATACTTCTGTATCCTCATATAGGTTTAAGATTCCATCGAGTCATAAAGATCTAGATTCTTTTAATGTCAGATAAAAGAATCGATCTTGACTTAGGTCCTCATCAATGTGTGCCCCACACCAGCATACCAAGTCATCCAAGATAAGATGCTTATCCGCATATGCTGCAGCCTACACCGACAGTTTATCCTGGAACTGTCTCAGCTGTGATGACCTTTTATATCTCGCTAGGTCAAACGATCCATACGATCTTCCGTGATCTTCTACACACCGTATGATCTCCCTATCTACGAGATAAGAGGATAATTGTGTTTGCGACACATGTTTGTTAATTCAGACAGGAGATGAACATACAACAATTATGATTCCCAGTATATTAACCAATAAACCTTGTACATAATATACCAATCATAATGCTTTCAGTATATAAATCCATCAATCTCCCACTTATACTCAAAGCATTATATTTGCTTTCCAGAGTATAACGCTTCTAAACTAATCTAGCTATTACATCAAGCATTCTACGTGGCTAGCTTTGCCCTCAGCCCAAGGCTACGTACATGCATCTCGTAAACCTTCTGAGGCAGAGCTTTTGTGAATGGATCCGCTAGATTATCTTTCGTATCAATCTTTTCTATCAGCACATCACCCCTTGCTACGATTTCTCGTATAATATGGTACTTCCTTTCAATGTGTTTTGTTGCTCTGTGAGTTCGTGGTTCCTTAGAATTAGCCACAGCTCCCGAGTTATCACAATATACCGTGATGGTTCTGGGTAGCTTAGGAATCACCTCCAACTCCAGAAGGAAGTTTCGAAACCATACCGCTTCTTTCGAAGCTTCAGAAGCTGCCACATATTCTGCTTCCATGGTGGAGTCCGCAATGCACTTCTGCTTTGCACTCCTCCATGATATGGCCCCACATCCATCTGCCAGATTTCTAGGTTCTTATGTGCTGCTATGGCTAGGAGTATTCGAATGGACTTAAGCATGGCTACCGGTGAGAAAGTCTCGTCATAGTCTACACCTTCTTTCTGACTATAACCTTTCGCTACCAGCCTTGCTTTGAAAGCTGTAATTTCCCCATTCGATCCTTTCTTTCTTTTGTATACCCATTTGCACCCTATGGCCCGATGGCCATCCGGCAAATCAGTTTTCTGGTATACATCCATAGCAGTAATGGATTCTATTTCAGAATCCATGGCGATCCACCATTTGTCCGCATCTTTATCAGATACCGCCTCGTCATATGTCCAGGGATCGGTATCATCTAGTCCATTTTCCGGGATCAAGTCAGAAGACTCTCCCACGAACATATACCTCTCGGGTTGGTGACTAACCCTCCCACTGCGACGAGGCATCTGAGCTGTGTCAGTAGTTGGCACAGTACGCATTTGTCCCATACCTTGCATTAGTGGCAGTGTTGGTATATTCTCACCTGTTACAGGTGGATTTACCACTACACTGGGCTTTCCTGATGGAATTGCTTCTTTATTCTCAAGCTCGTGGAGAATAATTTCACTCTTGGATCTGTGGTTTCTTACATATTCGTCCTCCAAGAATCTCGCGTTGGTACTGACAACGACTTTCTGATTCTCTGGACAATAGAAGTAACCACCTTTCGTTTGCCTGGGATATCCTACAAACAACATCAGCTTGCCCCTGCTTTCTAACTTATCAGGTTCCTTTGTCAGCACATATACTGGACAACCCCAAACCCTCACTCTGTTTAAACTTGGCTTTCGCCTATACCAGAGTTCCAGAGGTGTTTTAGGAACTGATTTAGAAGGTACCAGGTTAAGCAAATAGGCCGCTGTTTCAGTATATAAATCCCTCACAGTTATCTTGTTGCTCCTAAATGATCAAGGTCTAAGGGTGTGACTAGGAATAAACTCATGAAAATTGATGGTGGAGGCAATGGAGTCTTTGTTCTAAATAAAAAGATTGGGAAAGTAGAAACTAGAAAGTAAATTGTCCAGGTGCTAATACAAAGGGACAATTTATGTAATCTTTGCATTGGTTATTGAGACATATTTAGTATCAGTTTTCTACTCTTTTGTGAGTAGTGGTTAGTGTAAATTCTAATAAAGTTTGTAACACCTTGCAGGGGATTAAACTAATGATAAAGCTTGAAGATCGCTGGATTACCACCTCCATGATTATTATTTCTGGTGGGGTTTTTACTTTATGTTCATGATAAACAATGTTTTTTTTAAGAGATATTTGTTTGAACTCATTTCTATTTATGTTTTATGGTGTATGAGTTATTAGAGTTATTCACTATCATGACAAATACCAATATATTCTATTATTAAATGGATGTATTTCTTCATTACTTGTCTATATAAACCAGCATTGTGTTATGGCATATTAACGGACCTTACTAGATATGAGGTTATATTGATATAAGTAGTTTAAGAAATTTATAGGAATATGGATTTTATTAAGATAATTTTGAGAATGGTACTTATAAATACCACGTAGATGCTAAACATGATAACCTGGCCTTTTTAATCAGCAATTGAGTCTCTAGGAGACATTTCATGTTTCCTTTGTGTGAGTCCACTTCCACAGTTGCCTTGAATAGACATAGATACTGTAGTCACTCAAGACAGGGTGTGGACAAAATGAAAGAGATAAGATTATTTAAAGAACTTAAATAGTGCTAGTTTTTGTCATTTTTCGTTTAGGGAAAAGCGCCAAAGATAGTAGTGTATTTGCTTAATCTATTGTCTTCTAAATCAGTTCCAGATACCCTAGTGGAACCTTGACTTTGTCAGAAATGATGATAGGTTGTTTCTAATTTTGAGTTGATAAAGGAAAGTAATTGGTTAGAAGAATGGTTTGAGCTGATACAACTTGTGGGATTTTAATAAAATAAAAAATTTAATTCTATATATTGATGGGCGACAACATATAAGTAGGAGAAGGAAATTCTACTTCTCGATTGGTGCAATATCCGGATCGAATCTTCACTAGATATCCAAACACGAGCGAGGGATACAGATCACAAGTTCACATCTGGAAGATCTTTTTCTACCCTTCTAATTTTTTCGATTTTATTGTTTAATAAAATTAATGATTCAATTACACCTATTGTAGGAATTAAATCTTATTGCGCAAGAAGGACTCAAATGTCTAATCTCTCACAAGAGTACAGAGAAATTTTATTCCATGAATTCTGCATATCTTATTCTTAGAATTCATTTATAATAGGATCATGCTAGGATCAATCATAGGCATAGCAATTTATTTTTGATATCCAATAATCTGTTCTTGGTAATCAGATTTATTAAATTTAATTTGCAATTAAAAATTCCTTTAGGCCAAATGATGCATGCCAAATTCAACCAACCAAGTTAATTAAATTCAAGCGCATACAAGTAATAAAAATCAATCCAGGTTCTTCCCGATTCGCCTGCTAGAGTACGAGAAACTCATGTGTTGTTGCATATCTAAGAATGAGTAGTCATTGATTTGTGATCTATACTAAAAGTCAAATAACCAACTATCTAACTAAGAAAGCTTTAACTATCATGCAATCTCTAAACATTTAACAATTTATTTCCACACTCTTTAGTAATTATAATACTCGAACACAAGAGATAAAATTCAACAATTGACAAAAAAAAGACATTGGTAAGATATCCACTTTGAAACCATGAAATTGATTTGAATGATGTAAACAAATATTAAATCCATACAACGATGATCAACCTACTCCCAAGCTTACTATCTCCCTTAGTACCGGTGAGATAGGAGTAGATGAAATTAAACACACAAACTGTTACGTTATAGTATCTAATTCCACTCCCAATAGTCCATAGGTTATCGACCTATAGGCAATCTCCGCACAGGGATTGGATCAAAACCTATATGCACCTACACTTCTCACAACACCTAGATCCACATAATGGCTGCAATTTTGGTGTGTAGAACACGTATAGTTGGTGAATGCTTACACTATGTGATTTTGGAAAAAGCTCAAGTGTGTGAAATCAATTCAATGGAAGTAAACATGCAATCCAAGCTCAATTAAACATTTCAAAGTTTCAATCTACCAATATCCTCGATGGTTTAGTTACGCATACCTTTGACAAGGTTCAATTGAATGTAAAATGCAAGCAATTCCATTACAAAAGTAAAGCTAGGTAAGGATTTTCCCCAATTGGATGATTTAAGCCTTGATCTCTTCCTAAGCTTTCATTGATCTTCAAATCAAGTTGATTTGGCTTGGAATCCACCTTGATTGAGGTTGTGGATGAGTGGGAAGTGAAATCCTCCAAAATAACGGCTCCAATCTATCCTAAAATCTGATTTTTTTCCCTCTAAATTCTATTTTTCCACCTTTTATACTTAGTTTTCAGAGCTCAGAATTACCGAACCAAGGTTGGATCGCCCGAGATATCTAGAAACTGAAAAATCGTTGAATAGCACGATCTGGATCGCCCGGTCTAAAATTGGCTCGACTAATCTTCTCATCTGAAATGTCAGATCGGCCGAGCCTGCAAGAGACCGGCCGAGCCGGCACTCTGAAATCTTTCCCTCTCATCCTGGTCGATCTTCACATCCTTTGTAGCATGGACCGGTCAATTTTCCACCAAAACTCCATCTAAAATGTTGAATTATGCTCCAAACTTAACCTACACACTCCAATTCACAAAAAACACAAAAACATCACAAAAACATATGATATGGGAGTAAAATGAACGCAAACATGCATGCACAAACATCGAAACATCGGTCATTTTACGCACATGTCATAATCCCCCAAACTTGAACTTTTGATTGTCCTCAATCAAAACAATGTAAAATAATTAATCTACCTTGTGCAATACCTCGTAGCTCATCTTATTCGTCTTAGCATGCCCTAGTCAAACGAGATTATCACCTAAATTTGTGACACGGTTAAGCTAAAGACTCAAACCATTCAACAAAATTGGATATAACAATGAAATGCACTCCCTCACGTGTATAGGGACAATTCACTCAAGCATGAGTTTTCAAGCTTAATTTCCATAGGTTTGCATCTATTCTCACCACTATACTACATCGAGCTAGCTTCTAGAATCAAGAAGGTCTTTGTTTTGGTTATAACGTGGCTAACTAATAGGTAGGGTGTTTGGGCCAAAGTGACTAAACTCGTCACATTTCCAAGAACCCCCCAACCATCGACTTCAAACCACTCATCCCGAGGCTTAATCTTTCCTTCTCATTTTTCTTTCTCTTTTTTTTCTTTCCTTTTTCTATTCTCTTGTTTATTTCTTTTTCTTTTTCTTTCTCATCATTTTTTTTCCATAACAATACAAATTTCTTTGTAGGTGCTAATTTTTATGACTTTTCACCTTTTCCTCTTTTCATTTCCAACTTTCACTTATTTCAATCTAACCTCATTCATTGGGATTCAACCAACAATCATAACACAATTCCCGTCCCATTCTCACAACACTGTATTCACCCTCAAACTCTCATCCCCCAAACTTTGTTCTAAACATATGAAAGAATATTCTCCACTAAAGCTCAATCACGGAGAACAAAGGTAAGAAAGGCAAATAACGATCAAATAACTCCACCTTATACTCTCGATGTGCAAGGTAGGTCTAGGAATTGATGGCCTAATATCATTTTCTAGTTACATGCTCATGCTAAATAGATCGAGAACAGATGCAAGTTCTAGATTTCTTACTTACAAACTCGCCTCTCACAACCAAAAATATGACAATAGCATGGCTCAATTCTCATGGTTTTTTGTTAATTCTAAAACATTAACCACAAACAAAACTCGGTAATTCAAAAGCTTAACCCAGGCATGCTTCGACATCAAAGATTCCGCCCTATCATTGGTTAAGGTAAACTTCAAACTCTACTAGTAAATCAAGAGTAAATCTCATGCCTTGTTTGGGTTCATCACACACACACAATCCCACAAACAATCCTAAAACATCTATATGCAAACAAATCTAAATGGCTAACTGGCAAGGAGAACGATGGAATGCGTTACCCATCAGTATTCACGATAGAACCGCTTCTCCCGTTGCCTTATGTACCTACTCAACAACAACACAAAACACCACCAAATTTGAACATAATCCAATTCCATTAAAAGTTCATATCCACCATCACCAAATCTCACTTCAAAACACATCCACAAATTAACTCATCCAAATCCTCTTTCCACCAATCATTCCACAATCCAAAATCTATATAAATCAATCATTTTTCCACTAGCACCACCAAAGATTCCACCATACATCCACAACATTCAGCAAAACAAAAATATAGGAAGAAAAAGCTATTGCAACATCTGCAACATCCATTCATCAACAAGATAAAATCATGAAATCATCCATCCATATCATCCAAAATCATGATCTAAATCCAACATCCAAACACAAAGCTAAGGTAAAGTATCAATATGAGTACAACCCAATCGAAAATCAAATTCAATCCAAGGGAAAATATCCATCAACTAAACTACTAAGCAAGATAAATATAGGAGAGAGGGAAAATAATAAATCGAAGCACCGACTACCGGCATATCCCCCCAAACTTAGTCAAGTGAGACTAAGTTTGTAAAAAGGTGGATAGTGCTCATCACTCCTCTCGTCCCTGTGGTACTTGGTCACGGCGGCGTGGTATAGACATCAAACCAGTGCTTTGCTCCCGGGCTATCCAAACACTCACTATTCGATAATCAATCTCACAACATCCAAATGCTTCTCAGAATGCATCAACCAGTTAGATCTATCCTTCAAATTATCAACTTCCATCAGTGCACAATTAGGTAATTCAATCACCTTGTCCCCAAATTTATAGTAATAACACTCTCCATACCAAGAAGAAACCAAAAACGCATTAGCAACCAACACAGTGGTATTAAGAGGCAATCCAGGGGCAAAAACACCAAACAGATTATTACAAAAGAGTTCAAAAATAGGAGTCATCATACCACCACCACAAATAAATGGATCTCCAAAATTTTGTGATCTACTCCAACTATCCAGTAACAGACCTCCAACTAAAAACTTCTTCCCATTCAACAAGAAAATAGAAAATATATTTATGAGAATCTCATTGGGCCAGACACTTCGTGACCACTAGACAACCCTCCTATAACTTAATGAAGATACCGGAGAATAGGGTTTCTAATTGAGGATGACTTACGAAACTTAATATAAAAAACACCCACAGTTTGTATCCCTGAAATTGACTCCCAAAATTCAGCAGGATCAAGTTCGTCAAAGATAAACACAGAATCTTCCTTACACCCAAACATGTCATCAATTTCTGACCTACTTAAAAAGAACATATGACCTATGATTTTGAAATTCACACACAGAGGATTACCTTCCATATCCTTCATGACAACCTTCGAAATAAGGAATTCTTTAGTTAGTGCCACGTACGCTAGCCAATTTGCAGTTAAGAACCACCTCCATCCAAATACCAGTGAGAAGAGTCCACACATCACCTTTAATCCCTAGTGCTTCCAAAGTCTCCCGGCAGAGAAATCTAGACCCCATAACTGGCTTGTCAATCAAACTTTTGTATCTTTCAAACTCTTTGTCATCAAATCCTGGTGGGCGGCGAATGGAAGAAGATGAACTCCCCCTTGCTCCCTTGCTGGCCATGGTTAAAATTAAAGTGTGAGAACTTTTCATATCAGAGTAAGAAAGCACAAGAAAAAATTTGTGAAGAGAAATTTCGACAGAATGAAGATGGGGCGAGCTGAGCACTAATTTTTATTTTAATTCTGTGCGTGAATCGATTGATTCTAAGGAGGCTCGATCGAGCCGAGGGTCTGACCTCCTGAATTTGGGTCTGCCCGATCCAAATCGACCGAGCCTGCAGTAGCTCGGTCGATCTCATGCTCTGACCGCGAAAAATTTGAATTCTTGTTGAGCTCAGCCGATCCCACAACAAAAAAGGTTGGGATCAGTCGATCGTGCCTGAGCCAAGGCGATCCGAAATAGTCACGAGCAAGATTCCCTTCTGTTTTGCAACTCCCAGCATCCTTTCTTCAGTTTTTCAACTCCATTTCTGGTTTGCACCCCCCCAAATCTGAATTCTCATCTACAAAAACATTTACACCTTGCAAAACATCCACAAATCAGTCATCCTATATCCATTATTATCAATGCAAACAAAACCATTAAAACTAAACAACCTAAACATTTATTCAAAAAAAAATAAAATTACCAAAATAAGTAAATATTGGGTTGCCTCCCAACAAGGACTTCTTTATAGTCAATAGCTTGACTTCTTACCACGAGCTTATCAATCATAATCAAATGGAGAAGAACCGGAGCTCATACCTTGCTCCAAATGCCAATGCTCATCCAGAAAGGTCAACTTCCTTCGTGCACTCCGGGGTAGATCACTCTCCACTATAGTCTTCTTCATTTTTCCTTGCTCTTCATCCAAATAATCCCCCGGATCCACATCTATCTCCTTGCCTTCATCCATTGTAACCACTCTTGGATCATCATCATCCTTAAACCTCTTCTTTAGAACTCCTTTATCAATTTCCAATTGCCTTTCGTCTTTCATTTCATCCATTCCTTTTGGAGGTAAAGAGAAAACTACCTCTTTTCCACAACATCGGAAGGTAAGTTCACCACTTTTCATGTCAAACAAAGCATCGGCTGTGTGTGGGAATGGCCTTCCAAAATTAGGTGAACACCCCCTTGTTCTTCATATCCACAACTAAAAAGTCACCCCGGGAATGTGAAACTCAAACCTTCCACATGCACATCCTCAATAACCCCCCTTGGGAAAAACAAAGCATGATTAGCCATTTGAAGGACTTGGCTTGTGGGTTTCAAGTTTCCAGCATCCAATTCTTTGTATAAGCTCCAAGACATCACATTTACACTCATCCCGGAATCACACAAGGCCTTCTCAACATATGTATCCCCAATCTTGTAATTTATGTTAAAACTTCTCGGGTCCTCTCTCTTGTTAGCAACTTGCTTTTCCCTTTGATCTTCACTATCATCAAATACCACACCTTAACTCAAGCCAAACTCAAATGCATCACAATCCGGTTTTGACTCCTTCCCCATCAACTCATCAAGTAATGGAACTCGTTGTATCTCTTCCGGATTAGGCATCTCAATATCTCATTTCCTCACATAATCAAAAAAATGAACTTCTTCATTTTGGGCCTCTTTCTCTTCCTTCACTTTTTCAACTTCCGGTTCCTCAACCACTTTTTCATTCACAACCTTCTCTTCAACTTCCAACTCTACATTCTCAAGCTTCGGAGTCATTACCAACATCGTCTCATCTTGACTTTGCTCTCCATCCACCACATTGCAACTTTTCTTTTGTAACACTTCCATGTCACTTTGGAATTTTCCAGCTTGGTGCTTCCCACTTAGTTGCATGGCAATCGATGAAATTTGCAATTGGATTTTAGCAAACATGCCATCATATTTTTCAAACTTCTTTTCCAATTCCTTACTTGGATTCTTTCTCACCTCATGATTCCCAAACCGACTACCTCCTCTAGCATACCCACCTTGACCACTACTTCCCCCATTTTCCAATTGCATAGGAGGATTGAGGGCGTTGTTGGGGTTAGCGTAAGAGAAATTGGGATGGAACCGATTGGAGGGATGATAGTACATATTACCTTGTGGACTGTATGGAGGTCGATTGTTGTTGTACCCCATTCGTTGATTGAGAAATTTCACATACTCCGCGTAAACCTCCTCTTGCTTCATCAACATCACATCATCCCTTCTACTCCCCGAGGTAGTTGATGCATCAAGCTTCATTCTCATCATGGTGATTCGCTCCTTTAACTCTCCACTTTCTTGCATCTCATTCACCGACTTAACCGACCGATAATCTTTTCTCTCCCTTTGCCATTGGTAACTATTCTCTGCCATCTTCTCTATGGTCCGCCACGGTTCATATTCCTCTTGATCTAAGAAGGAACCCCCCGAAGAAGCACCCATCATCACCTTAGTCTCGTAGTTGAGACCTTCGTAGAATTGGCAAATCTATTGACTTCGTGATAACCCATGCCTCGGGCATCTTCGAAGAAGATCTCTAAAGAGGTCTCATGCCTCATATAGCAGTTCATCATACCGCTGTCCAAAGGATGTAATGTTGGCTCTTCTTTTCTTGGTTAGGCTGGGAGGAAAGAACTTGAACAAAAACTTCTCTCGAAGTTCTTCCCATAAGGCAATAATAGACTTGTCAAGGCCCTTGAACCAATGCCTCGCACCATCTCTCAAAGAGAATGAAAATAACTATAGGCGAATATGATCTTGAGGCATTTGGTTAATCTTGATCGTGTCCGTTATCTCGAGCTCATCTATCCTCTTCATATATTGCCTATTCTCCATTTCAAGCTCTATTTCAATTCTTTCACCTTCGAACATTTGCCGAATCTTTTGTTCTTCAATCAACCAAGCTTTGGATCTTGTTAACACACAATTCCTACAAAATCCAAAGACTCCAATCAACAACAAACAAATTTCAAACAAGCAATTTAACAAACACTTAGACTACGTACAATAAACTTTATCAAATATCAAGCAACCTACTCAATAAAGATCCCCCAACAACGGCGACAAAAACTTGATGCACGCAAAATTCAACCAACCAAGTTATTTAAAATGAAGCGCATACAAGTAATAAAAATCAATCCAGGTTCTTCCCGATTCGCCTACTAGAGTACGAGAAACTCATGTATTGTTGCGTATCTAAGAATGACTAGTCGTTGAGTTGTGATCTATACTAAAAGTCAAATAACCAACTATCTAACTAAGAAAGCTTTAACTATCATGCAATCTCTAAACATTCAACAATTTACTTCCACACTCTTTAGCAATTAAAATACTCGAACACAAGAGATAAAATTCAACAATTGACAAAATAAGGACATTGATAAAATATCCACTTTGAAACCATGAAATTGATTTGAATAATGTAAACAAATATTTAATCCATACAACGATGATCAATCTACTCTCAAGTTTCCTATCTCCCTTAGTACCGGTGAGATAGGAGTAGATGAAATTAAACACACAAACTGTTACGTTATAGTATCTAATTCCACTCGCAATAGTCCGTAGGTTATCGACCTATAGGCAATCTCCGAACAGGGATTGGATAAAAACCTATATGCATCTACAAATCACAACACCTACATCCACGTAATGGCTGCAATTTTGGTGTCTAGAACACGTATAGTTGGTGAATGCCTACACTATGCAATTTAGGAAAAAGCTCAAGTGTGTGCAAATAGTTGAACGGAAGTAAACATACAATCCAACTCAATTAAACATTTCAAAGTTTCAATCTACCAATATCCTCGATGGTTTAGTTACACATACCTTTGACAAGGTTCAATTCAATGTAAAATGCAAGCAATTCCATTACAAAAGTAAAGCTAGGTAAGGATTTTCCCCAATTGGGTGATTTAAGCCTTGATCTCATCCTAAGCTTTCATTGGTCTTTAAATCAAGTTGATTTGTCTTGGAATCCACCTTGGTTGAGGTTGTGGATGAGAGGGAAGTGAAGTCCTCCAATATTACCGCTCCAATCTATCCTAAAATCTGATTTTTTCCCTCTAAATTCTATTTTCCGCTTTTTATACTTAGTTTTCAGAGCCCAGAATCTACCAAACCAAGGTTGGATCGCCCGAGATATGTTGAAACGGAAAAAATATTGAATAGCACGATCTGGATCGCCCCGGTCTAAAAATAGCTCGAGCGATCTTCTCCTCTAAAATGTTGGATCGGTTGAGCCTGCAGTGGATCGGTGGAGCCATCCCTCTGAAACTCCAGATCGGCCGAGTCTCCAAGAGACCGGCTGAGCCGGCTCTCTGAAATCCTTCCTGCTCATCCTGGTCGATCATCACATCCTTTTTAGCTTGGATCGGTCGATTTTCCACCCAAACTCCATCCAACATGCTGAATTATGCTCCAAACTTAACCTACACACTCCAATTCACACAAAATAAGGAAACACAATGAAAGCAACACAAAAACATATGATATGGGAGTAAAATGAACGCAAACATGCATGCACAAACATCAAAATATCGGTCATTTTACGCACATATCACCAAACCCAAGCGATTGTGCCCTCTTGGCATAACTCAAAACATCGGTGTACATCGATGATCAACAAATCAATGATAAGGCAAAGTTTCTCCTCCCGGAGGATGACCTAAAGAAGATCAACCTGTCACATTCGTAGTACAAAAATATTACTTTTGTAATTAATCTCGGGAGTCACATGATTAACCAATTAAACCCCTTAAACCATGATGAAATTAAACTTACAAAATGTTACACTATAGTATCTAATTCCACTCCCAATCGTCCGTAGGTTATCGACCTATAGGCAATCTCAACATAGTGATTGGATCAAAACCTATATGCATCTACACTTCGCACAACGCCTACATCCGCGTAATGTCTGCAATTTTGGTGTCTAGAACACGTATAGTTGGTGAATTCCTACACTATGCGATTTAGGAAAAAGCTCAAGTGTGTGAAATCAATTGAATGGAAGTAAACATACAATCCAAGCTCAATTAAACATTTCAAAGTTTAAATCTATCAATATCCTAGATAGTTTAGTTTGACATTCCTTTGACAATGTCCAATTGAATGTAAAATGCAAACATCCATTACAAAAGTAAAGCTAGGTAAGGATTTTCCCCAACTGAGTGATTTAAGCCTTGATCTCTTCCTTCGCTTTCATTGATCTTCAATTCGAGTTGATTTGGCTTGGAATCCACCTTTGTTGAGGTTGTGGATGAGTGGGAAGTGAAATCCTCTAAAATAACCGCTCCAATCTATCCTAAAATCTGATTTTTTTTCATCTGATTTATGTTTTTCCGCCTTTTATACTTAGTTTTTAGAGCCAAGAATCTACCGAACCAAGGTTGGATCGCCCGAGATATGTCGAAACTGAAAAACCGTTGAATAGCATGATCTGGATCGCCCGGTCTGAAAATATCTCGAGCAATCTTCTCCTCTAAAATGTTGGATCGGCTGAGCCTGCAGTGGACTGGTGGAGCCATCCCTCTGAAACTCTAGATCGGCCGAGCCTTCAAGAGACCGGCTGAGCCGGCTCTCTAATATCCTTCCTGCTCATCCTAGTCGATCTTCACATTCTTTGTAGCTTGGACCAGTCGATTTTCCACCAAAACTCCATCCAACATGCTGAATTATGGTCCAAACTTAACCTACACACTCCAATTCACACAAAACACGAAAACACAATGATAGCAATAGAAAAACATATGATATGGGAGTAAAATGAACGCAAACATGCATGCACAACATTAAAATATCGGTCATTTTATGCACATATCACCAAACCCAAGCGATTGAGCCCTCTTGGCATAACTCAAAAAATCGGTGTACATCGATGATCGACCAATCAATGATAAGGCAAATTTTCTCCTCCCGGAGGATGACCTAAAGAAGATCAACCTGTCACATTCGTAGTACAAAAATATTACTTTTGTAATTAATCTCGGGAGTCACATGATTAACCAATTAAACCCCTTAAACCATGATGAAATTAAACTTACAAAATGTTACACTATAGTATCTAATTCCACTCCCAATCGTCCGTAGGTTATCGACCTATAGGCAATCTCAACATAGTGATTGGATCAAAACCTATATGCATCTACACTTCGCACAACGCCTACATCCGCGTAATGTCTGCAATTTTGGTGTCTAGAACACGTATAGTTGGTGAATACCTACATTATGCGATTTAGGAAAAAGCTCAAGTGTGTGCAAATAATTGAATGGAAGTAAACATACAATCCAAGCTCAATTAAACATTTCAAAGTTTCAATCTACCAATATCCTCGATGGTTTAATTACACATACCATTCACAAGGTTCAATTGAATGTAAATGCAAGCAATTCCATTACAAAAGTAAAGCTAGGTAAGGATTTCCCCAATTGGGTGATTTAAGCCTTGATCTCTTCCTAAGCTTTCATTCATCTTCAAATCAAGTTGATTTGTCTAGGAATCCACCTTGGTTGAGGTTGTGGATGAGTGGGAAGTGAAATCCTACAAAATAACCGCTCTAATCTATCCTAAAATCTGATTTGTTTCCTCTAAATTCTTTTTTTCCGCCATTTATACTCAGTTTTTAGAGCCCAGAATCTACCGAACCAAGGTTTGATCGCCTGAGATATGTCAAAATTGAAAAACTGTTGAATAACATGATCTGGATCGCCCGATCTGAAATTAGCTCGACTGATCTTCTCTTCTGAATTGTCAGATCGGCCGAGCCTCCAAGAGACTGACCGAGCCGGCACTCTGAAATCCTTCCTGCTCATCCCTGTCGATCTTCACATCCTTTGAAGCTTGGACCCGTTGATTTTCCATAGAAACTCCATCCAAAATGTTGAATTATGCTCCAAACATAACCTACACACTCCAATTCGCACAAATCACAAAAAGAATAGAAAAAATATGATATGGGAGTAAAATGAACGAAAACATGCTTGCACAAACATCGAAACATCGGTCATTTTACGCACATATCATAATCCCCCAAACTTGAACCTTTGATTGTCCTCAGAATACCTAGATCCGCGTAATGGCTGCAATTTCTGTGTCTAGAACAAACATAGTTGGTGAATGCCTACACTATGTGATTTAGGAAAAACCTCAAGTGTGTGCAATCAATTGAATGGAAGTAAACATACAATCCAAACTCAATTAAACATTTCAAAGTTTCAATCTACGAATATCCTAGATGGTTTAGTTTGACATAAATTTGACAAGGTTCAATTGAATGTAAAATGCAAACATCCATTACAAAAGTTAAGCTAGGTAAGGATTTTCCCCAATTGAGTGATTTAAGCCTTGATCTCTTCCTTAGCTTTCATTGATCTTCAAATCGAGTTGATTTGGCTTGGAATCCACCTTGGTTGAGGTTGTGGATGAGTGGGAAGTTAAATACTCCAAAATTACCGCTCCAATCTATCCTAAAATCTGATTTTTTTTCCTCTGAATTATGGTTTTCCACTTTTTATACTTAGTTTTCAGAGCCCAGAATCTACCGAACCAAGGTTGGATCGCCCGAGATATGTTGAAACTAAAAAACCGTTAAATAGAACGATCTGAATCGCTCGGTCTGAAAATAGCTTGAGTGATCTTCTCCTCTAAAATGTTGGATCGGCTGAGCCTGCAGTGGACCTGTGGAGCCATCCATCTAAAACTCCAGATCGGCCGAGCCACCAAGAGACCGGCTGAGCCGGCTCTCTAAAATCCTTCCTGTTCATCCTAGTCGATCTTCACATCCTTTGTAGCTTGGACTGGTCGATTTTCCACCAAAACTCCATCCAACATGCTGAATTATGCTCCAAACTTAACCTACACACTCCAATTAACACAAAACATGAAAACAAAATGAAAGCAACACAAAAACATATGATATGGGAGTAAAATTAATGCAAACATGCATGCACAAATGTCAAAATATCGGTCATTTTACGCACATATCACCAAACCCAAGCGATTGAGCCCTCTTGGCATGACTCAAAACATCGGTGTACATCGATGATCGACCAATCAATGATAAGGCAAAGTTTCTCCTCTCGGAGGATGACCTAAAGAAGATCAACCTGTCACATTCGTAGTACAAAAATATTACTTTTGTAATTAATCTCGGGATTCACATGATTAACCAATTAAACCCCTTAAACCATGATGAAATTAAACACACAAACTGTTACGTTATAGTATCTAATTCCACTCCCAATAGTCCGTAGGTTATCGACCTATAGGAAATCTCCGCACAGGGATTGGATCAAAACCTATATGCATCTACATTTCTCACAACACCTACATCCACGTATTGGCTGCAATTTAGGTGTCTAGAACACATATAGTTGGTGAATTCCTACACTATGCGATTTAGGAAAAAGCTCAAGTGTGTGCAATCAATTGAATGGAAGTAAACTTACAATCCATGCTCAATTAAACATTTCAAAGTTTCAATCTACCAATATCCTCGATGGTTTAATTACACATACCATTCACAAGGTTCAATTGAATGTAAATGCAAGCAATTCCATTACAAAAGTAAAGCTAGGTAAGGATTTCCCCAATTGGGTGATTTAAGCCTTGATCTCTTCCTAAGCTTTCATTCATCTTCAAATCAAGTTTATTTGTCTTTGAATCTACTTTGGTTGAGGTTGTGGATGAGTGGGAAGTTAAATCCTCTAAAATAACCGCTAGAAATCTATCCTAAAATCTGATTTTTTTCCTCTAAATTCTATTTTTCCGCCTTTTATACTTAGTTTTCAGAGCCCAGAATCTACCGAACCAAGTTTGGATCGCCCGAGATATGTTGAAACTGAAAAACTGTTGAATAGCACGATCTGGATCACCCGATCTGAAATTTGCTCGACTGATCTTCTCCTCTGAAATGTCAGATTGGCCGAGCCGGCACTCTGAAATCCTTCCTGCTTATCTCAGTCGATCTTCACATCCTTAGACACAAACATAACCTACACACTCCAATTCACAAAAACATGAAAACAACACAAAAACATATAATATGGGAGTAAAATGAACGCGAACATCCATGCTCAAACATCGAAACATCGGTCATTTTACGCACATATCATAATCCCCCAAACATGAACCTTTGATTGTCCTCACAACACCTAGATGCGCGTATTGGCTGCAATTTCGGTGTCTAGAACGCACATAGGTTATGAATGCCTACACTATGTGATTTAGGAAAAAGCTCTAGTGTGTGCAATCAATTGAATGGAAGTAAACATACAATCCAAGCTTAATTAAACATTTCGAAGTTTCAATCTACCAATATCCTCGATGGTTTAGTTTGACATACCTTTGACAAGGTTCAATTGAGTGTAAAATGCAAACATCCATTACAAAACTAAAGCTAGGTAAGGATTTTTCCCAATTGGGTGATTTAAGCCTTGATCTCGTCCTTAGCTTTCATTGATCTTCAAATCGAGTTGATTTGGCTTGGAATCCACCTTGGTTGAGGTTGCGGATGAGTGGGAAGCGAAATCCTCCAAAATAAACGCTCCAATCTATCCTAAAATCTGATTTTTTTCCCTCTAAATTATGTTTTTCCGCCTTTTTTACTTAGTTCCCCAGAATCTACCGAACCAAGGTTGGATAATCCGAGATATGTCGAAACTGAAAAACTATTGAATAGCACAATCTGGATTACCCGGTCTGAGAATAGCTCGAGCGATCTTCTCCTCTAAAATGTTGGATCGGATGAGCTTGTAGTGGACCGGTCGAGCCATCCCTCTGAAACTCCAGATCGGCCGAGCCTCCAAGAGACCGGCTGAGCCGGCTCTCTGAAATCCTTCATACTCTTCCTGGTCGATCTTCAAATCTTTTCTAGCTTGGACCGGTCGATTTTCCACCAAAACTCCATCCAACATGCTGAATTATGCTCCAAACATAACCTACACACTCCAATTCACACAAAACACAAAAACACAAAGCAACACAAAAACATATGATATGGGAGTAAAATGAACGCAAACATGCATGCACAAACATCGAAATATAGGTCATTTTACGCTCATATCACCAAACCCAAGCGATTGAGCCCTCTTGGCATAATTAAAAACATCGGTGTACGTCGATGATCGACCAATCAATGATAAGGCAAAGGTTCTCCTCCCAGAGGATGACCTAATGAAGATCAACCTGTCACATTCGTAGTACAAAAATATTACTTTTGTAATTAATCTAGGGAATGACATGATTAACCAATTAAACCCCTTAAACCATGATGATTATGACACCTAGCCAACAACTTCTCACACTTTTCTACGGTGCTTCGTTGTCTTGCCAATTATATCTATTCTTTAGATTCTCGATCACTCATCGGTCGTTAGCAAGGTTGATACTAATTAACCAAAGATAAGATCTGGAGGATCTTTTTCTTCTTTCTCTCTCCTAAATTTTGAATTTAATTAAATTAAATTCAGAGATTTAATTGCTTCATCTTGTAGGATTGAATATTGTTGCACAAGAAATATGATTGTAGATCAAAATCCCTGCGCAACTAGTTTAGAGTTTATACAATTCAAATATTCCACAAAATAAATCTTTGCATTTTAATATGAGCATGCTAGGAATTATTATAGGTATAGAAATTAATTCTAGATATCCAATATTCAGTCTGGGCACGTAATTAGGAATTCAGTTTGCAAAAATCCCTTCATTTTATCTTGGTGATAAGATTAAATTTTTTATCAATTATTAATGTACCTTCTTTATTGTTTTCTTAAGTTTTTTTAATTTATTTTCTTGTTATTTATTTGCATCATAGGGCCACATATGTTTTATGCTTTTGTGGTAAGTTAGGTAGGTTTTTGATGATTAAACGAGTCACAAGGTTGAAGAAAGATGAGAATTCCATTTTTTTTTGTCTCAAAATCAATCGACGGAGAAATCAAATCGATCAACAATGTTTATATTGACACATCATACATGTAGATCTACAAGTGGAGAAGATTTTGATGATTTTATGTTGAGATACATATTGATCAACAAAGCTTCATGTCGGTCATCAAAGAGGTGCAGAGGAGATATATGTTATTCTTTTCTGTAGATATTGATGACTCTTTCTAGTATGCTAGTTGTCTCTCATTGACAACAAAAGTGATATGGATACAAGAATTGAAAATTTCATAATATGATTAATAAAATTTCCAACCCAAAAGTAATTAATGTGCATTTGAAATGATAATCTGGATATTAGAATTATCTTAAGGAGTGAGAGGTGAAGGATTACTTGAATTCCATGTTTATTTGATTTCCCAGAAGAAGTAGGATTAAACTGGTTTTGATTAAGTTTACCAAAATATATTATCCAGGATATAAATTGTCCGTAAAAAATTTAGTTTTCCTTCGTTCATTTTTTAAGCGTTTTCCTTCACAGCTTTAATTAGTTTAATTAATCCATGAATTTGAGTTGCCTAAATAATAAATAGAAATAATATATTGTATTATTTCTCGTGGGATCAATAATTTTATATTTTCCACTATTTTATTAGCATCGCTCAGAAAAGTAGTGATTAAAATACGACATCGATGTCAGGGAATAGTTAAATTTATTTCAATTATTAATTCTTTCTAGAATTATTGATTAATGCATTTTTATATTTTTTTATTATCGGTATCGACTAACACAATCTCCGGGTCTGTCGACACTCCTACAAATTTTTAATTTCATCTATTTTCTATTTTGCAAGTTTTATATGAGCACAAGATCCAAGGGTTTATAGTTTGAGGATTTTAATTTGGAAATTTAAGTTACTTATAGGAATAATAGAAGAAAAAATAACATGGCTAAAGAAGATAACATACCACTGCAATTAGAGAAGAGGTAGAAATATCCTAAACCGAGGTTAGACATATGAGAGAAATTATTAAAGCAGATGATGGCTAACCAGTTACTTATACAGCAACAGCAGCAGCAACAACATCAACCTAATCAGAACAGATAGGATGCACTAGCTTAAGATCCTCAAGCTATAAACCCTTGGATGAGCACAAGATCCAAGTGTTTACACGAGGATCTTAATTTTAAAATTTTAGTAACTTGTACGAAAAACAAAAGAAAAAATAAGAATTAATAGGGTGTAGTAGCTTAAGAATCAATTCAAATTTCTCTCACGGACTAATAACAGTGGATTTAGAATTGACATTAATAAGTGTGGATTAATTCAAATGTATTAGAAGAACCAATATGGGAAAGTCGACTGAAGATCCATGTTTTCACCTCAATCAGTTTTTTATATTTGCGATATAGTGAAGCTGAATAGAGTTAGCCAGAATGTCATAAACATGAGAATTCTCTCATTGTTACTATGCGATAAGCGAGGGCCTGGTATTAGTGCATGACTCATTTGGACAATCCCCTTTTTTTGCAAATCTCGGGATAAAATCAAGAAGCTTTTGACAAAGATAGTAATGAATAATTATCAATAGCAAACTCAAAGGCGAATACAAGCCATATTTCTTGAACCTGCAGTGGATGAGAATCATGTCTGCTGCTGATGTGAAGAAATTGAGAGAGTATTTTACTAGATGTGAGGCTCTTATTGAGGCTACTCATAATAGTGCTTTGGTTCCAACAAATGTTTCACTATGTGAATCGTGGCAGCTATCAGACCAATGATGTGAATACTTTTGTACTTATGGACGTGAATTATGTGAATAATAAAGGGTACAAAAATAACTACCGCAGTGGATATCCAACAAACAACTAGGCATACAATCCTAACAATCCAACGAATCATTCATGTTTTTCTCATTCTAAACCTAATGTCTCTACTTCCTCCTCTTGGTTTGACTGTGCAGAATCGGGAGATAATTGAACATAAGAAACCAAAACTTGAGTAGATGTTCAGTATATATATAAAGGCTAATGATGCAAGAATTTTTAAAGTAGAGCAAGAGTTGAATGAGGAAAACTTTTTGTTTGAAGCCATGACAGCACATCTGAAGATAATGGAGATTCAAATGGGCAAAATGGCAATAACAATCAATTCTCGCACAAGCTTTTATAGCTTTCGAGCAACACAAAAGTTAATCAAAAGAACAAGCAACAGTCGAATGCAGTAATATCGAGAGAAGAAAGGGAATCTGTTAGCAGACACACTAATTCTTTACAATTATGAATGTTTATACTACATGATTTAATTATGTCATGATGCCCATGATTTCATACAACTGAAATAGTTTATGATCCGGAAATTGTTTATGCTCCAAGAATTAACTTTCCAAGGAGCCCATTATTGAATATATTATTATTTCTATTTATCCATCAAAAATAAATCCCCATTGAATAATTGATTAAATACATTTTTTAATTTCCCGCACGTCGTAATCCCACGTGCTTAAATACTCATTTATCAAATCTTGATATTTAAATCATCATGATAAGGTCACAGGCACGATTTATCATCCATTGTTATATTCTAATATTTTTGCATAATATAGTTAATAAAATATCATCATGAACTCACCTCTTAAGTCATTTGATCACTTTAAAAGGATTGTTGTTAGAAGAGGAGAGTAATTTCATAAGTCTAATAACAGAGCAGCCTAACATAATTTCATAGGAATCAGTTGCCTATTTAACTATATTTGATGATGTAGTTAGAAGTATCGGCACTGAAGACATGATTGAGAAGTCAAAGGGATAGAAGGAAACAAAGGTCACTTCTAAGAAGCATAGACGCAAAAAAATGGTAAGGTAAAATGTCTGGTATCTGACACCAAGGGATATGGTACATCATGTGCATGTGTAATATAAACACGTTTAGCATCAATTTCTACTCCATCGCATGTTGTGGATACTAGAACTACTGATCATGTTTGTTATACTTTGCAGCGGTTCATGCTGATAAGGCAACAAAAACATGATGTGGTTACCATCTCCCTGGGCAACGTAGAGCAAGTCTCCATAGTAGCTATTGGAGATTTTACTTTAAGCTTTAGTGGCAATGTTTTGATTTTGAGAGATGTATTGCTTGTGTCAGTTTTTTGGCAAAACTTAATTTCAGTTTCTAAATTATTTAAAAATGGATATACAATTATTTTTGATAGTGTTGTCTCTATCGTCGGTAATAATGGTGTTATAATACATATCGGGCACTTGAGACTCAGTCAAATCAGTCTAAAGAGGATCAACGGACTAGCAGATGATAGAATCTTAGAGTTTGTCCAAGTAACACCTCATCAAGTTTGTGAATTAAGAATAGAGGGAATGATGATGACTAGACCCTTTAAGGCTAGTGAGGCTCGAGCAGATGATGTGTTTGAATTGATCCATTCTGATTTATGTGGACCAATATTTTCCAAAGCTCGTGGCGGGTATGAGTATTTCATCACTTTTATTGATGATTACTCAAGAGTTGGATATGTCTGCCTGCTTCCTTACAAGTTTGAGTGCTTGAGAAATTCAAAGAATTTAATGAATTAGAAAAGAAGCTAAGCAAGACTATCAAATCACTGCGATCTGATTGTGGTGGTGAATACCTCAGTAACAAGTTCTTGCAGTATTTACTAGAGCATAAGATTACATCCCAATGGACCGCACCACACACCCCTCAACAAAACTGTGTAGTAGAAAGAAGAAATAGAACTCTCATGGAAATGGTTACGTCTATGATAAGTTATGCAAGCTTGTCCATTTTGTTTCAAGGCTATGCCTTGGAAGCAGCAGTGCATCAGCTTAATCTGGTACTTTCTAAATCAGTTATGATGTGACTCACCAAGAACTCTAGTATGGATGAAAACCCAGAATGGCCAGAATAAGTGTTTGAGGTTGTCCAGCCCACGTCTTAACAAAGGAATTTGATAAGTTAAAAGGTAGTTGTAAGCTAATGTTGTTTGTAAGTTAACTAATGCAAACAAAAGGTAGTTACTTCTATTTTCCTCAGGATCAGAAAGTCGTTGTTAGTACCAACACGAGAATCTTAGAGGATGAATATGTAAGAAACCATAAATCTTAGAGTGACATCATTCTCCATGAAATTAGAGAAGATTAAGTGATTCCATCAAGAATGCCCCGTGTGGTGGTAGATTCACCTAGTACTGCGGAGGGACTACCAACATGGCCACCTGTGCAAGGTGTGGAAACATAATGTACTGCATTTACTACTAACAACCTCATTGCTGTGGGAAGGTTGTTTCATAACAAAAATGTATATGTTCGTGGGAGAGTCTTCAAACTTGATCATTGAAAATGGACAGCATGATACCGACCCATGGACATACAATGATGCTATATCTGACAAAAATGTAGACAAGTGGCACATTGCCATGCATTCTGAAACAAAATTCATACAACTATAGATGTATACTAGAAATCTTAGCTACCAAATGGTTGTCGAGCCATAGGCAGCAAAAGGGTATACAAGAGAAAGAAAGGTACGAGAGGAGAAGTAATGGGTTTTAAAGCCAGATTGGTGGTGAAGGACTATAGTCAGAAAGAGGGTATAGACTATGACGAAACCTTCTCAGCAGTAGCCATGCTAAAATCCATTTGGATACTCCTTGCTATAACAGCACACATGAACATAGAAATCTCAAAACTGCGTTTCTAAATGGGTACCTTGAGGAAGGTTGCTATACCTATATGAATGAGCAAGAAGAATATGCGTAGAATGGTGAAGAGCATCTCTTCTAGAAACTTAAGAAGTCCTTGTATGGGCTGAAGCAAGCTTCAAACGAGAGTTGTGTGTACCGGCTGTGTGTTAATGGTAGCGTGGTATTTCTTGCACTTTATGTAAATGACATTCTCTTATTTGGTAAAAATTTGGATGTATTATTTGACATAAAAAGGGTGGTTATATGAACAATTCAAAATGAAGGATCTTGCAGAAAATGGATACATCGTTGGCATTAAAGTCTTTTGGGATCGCAAGAAAAGTATATTGTGACTATCTCAAGCCTCATATGTGGATACTTTGATTGTTTGTTTTAGAATGCAAGCCGCCATGAAAGGTTTACTAAGTTTCAAACATGGTTTCTATCTTTCTAAATATTAGGGTCCAGAGATACAAAAGAAGAAAGATGATATGAGTAAAGTTCTGTATGCCTCTACTGTGAAAAGCCTAATGAATGCTATGCTATGCATGAGACCAAATATCTACTTTGCCCTTGGCATAGTGACAAGACATCGGTCTAACCCTAGATAGGCGCACTAGATAGTCTAAACCACATTCTCAAGTATCTAAAAAGATACTTATCCTATGGGTGCCCAATTATCTAGTCTATCAATGTGAGGATCTGTGGCCTATGGGTTTCATGGACTCGGAATTCAAGGTTGATCAAGATTTGAAGAAATCTTTCTCCGATTTATTATTTACCTTTGGAGATAGGGCTATATATCATGGAAGAGAACAAAGCAGAAATACATTGCAGACTCCACTATGTAAGCTAAGTATATTGAGGCTTCTTAGGAAGCTTCAAAAGAATTAGTATGGCTCTGAAACTTCCTTTTGGAGTTAGACGTGCTTGCTAATGGATTTATATACTGAAAGCATTATGATTGGTATATTATGTACAAGGTCGATTGGTTAATATACTGGGAATCATAAATGTTGTATGTTCATCTCCTGTCTGAATTAACAAACATGTGTCGCAAACACTATTATCCTCTTATCTCGTCGATAGGGAGATCATATGGTGTGTAGTAGATCACGGAAGATCGTATGGATCGTTTGACCTTGCGAGATATAAATGGTTATCACAGCTGAGACAGTTCCAGGAAAAACTGTCGGTCTAGGCTACAGCATACGCAGTAATAAGCATCTTATCTTGGATGGCTTGGTATGCTGGTGTGGGGCACACATTGATAAGGACCTAAGTCGAGATCGATTCTTTTATCTGACATTAAAAGAATCTAGATCTCTATGGCTTGACGAGATCCTAAGCCTAAATGAAGGTACAAAAGTATATGCAGATTGTGTATTACTTTGAGTTGCAGTGAAAGGCCCTAGTTGAGCTTGTATATCTGTATCTTGGGTAATAGCAGTTTGTGTATGACTGTCTGGTACTGGAACTAGGTAACCACATCCAGTATAGGATGGTGACATTCCCTGAACAGCTCAAAAGGTTCGTTATGCTAAGTCCTGCAGGCTGATTAAGTTCAAGCATAAGTGAAAAAGGTTTGAGTGGATTGATTCAGGAATATAAGATGTTAATTAATTAAATAGCTTGTCAGAGCTTAAATTAATTAACGAATGTCTTTAACCTTAAATGTGGGGATATACCGAGCCCATGCAACCCGTACCTCAAAACGTGGTAGCAAATAGGTAGGACAGTATTGATTCTCTGGTGGAATGAATCAATATTAATAAATTAATTATATTCTGGGTTGAATATGGGAATTAATTAATTGATAGGCCTTATTTGCTATTTGCATTTTAGTCCTTGGTCTGGCCCATGAAACTCAAGCCCAATAGGAGTCCAGTAATTTCCTATAAATAGGCCTCAGTTCCTCAGATCTCACCACACCACAAGATCATAAGTTGCACACAGCAAACCAGTTCTGGGAGCTGTGGTGATCGACTAAGATTTGAGAACGAGGAAGAAATTCTGCTTCTCAACCGGGCAAGGGATCTGATAGAGAATCTTCACCGGATTTTCAGATCAAGTTGGGATACAGATCAGAAGATCAAATCAGGAGGATTTTTCTTCTTCTCTCTCCTCTTTATTT
Source organism: Plectranthus barbatus (assembly GCA_026898455.1). Classification (NCBI taxonomy): domain Eukaryota; kingdom Viridiplantae; phylum Streptophyta; class Magnoliopsida; order Lamiales; family Lamiaceae; genus Plectranthus; species Plectranthus barbatus. The sequence continues at coordinate 1,659,584 of JAPKLW010000013.1, forward strand.
TGGAAAATAATATTATTATTTTCATAAGATTTATTTCCTCAATCTGTTAGGAAATTAAATCTTTGTGCGTGGGAAAGATCAAAGGGCATCTCCGCGCACGCGTTCTTCAGAGTTCATCGATCCAGGTATTTCGCATAAACCTTCTTATGCATAATAATATAGGAGCATGCTAGGATTGTTCATAGGCATAGCAATTTATTTTTGATATTCCAATTAACGATCCTTGGCAAACGGACTTCGTGATTCAGTTCACGAATCCCTTCACTTGCTTGTTACAATCACCATATATTGTGATAATACACGTGCAGTGGCAAACTGATCACACCAAAGACTCAATTGAATTCCTAGTGTAATACAAGAATAAATGTATCAATCCAATTCTTGCTCGGTTCACCCACAAGGATACCAAAAACTTATGTGAAGACTTATATCTAGGTAAAACAATCATTGTGTATTTTTATAACTAAGCATTGCAATTAAGCTAACTACTATCAACAATTACCAAGCTTAAATCTAAACTTGCATTCATCATGATTTTCACTTTCTAAAACACACCTCAAACACTTCCACAATTGGTAGAAACAAGAACATATCAAATTTCACAATATAGACAAAGTAGGATGTTGAATAGAACTAGGTAGTGAGCAATATTGGTTAATTGAATATTGCAAACACAATTTAATCTCTCTATCGATGGTCAATTCACAGGAAAATGATTAATCCCCTTTGCAGCGGCGAACTAATCGTAGATGCACTAGAATTATTTAACCGCTACATTGTAAAATTCTACTACACTCCCAAAGGCTCGTGAATTCTCAACCTATATGCTTCCTCCGTACAGTGATTGGATCAAGGCATACAAAAGAACACACTATTCACGACACTTTAACCTACGTATTGGCTGCAATCTCAGTGTCAAGTATCAAATAAGTGACTCTTATCTACATTACTTGAATAGAAACAAGATCTAGCATGCCTTAATCATATAGAGAGAGATAAACAATCAATTCATCAACCAAAACTATCCACTACTTTTTGTTCAACCCAACATCCAAGAGAGTTTAGCCACACATACCTCTTAATTGGCTCAAATAAAAGCAAATACAAAACTTAGCCATTACAAGAGAGGTAAACAAGAGATTTTCCCCAATTGACTTGATTTGATCTTGATCTCCACTCTAGATATTAATTCCTTCATAAATTTGATTGGATTTACCTTTGAAGCTCTTCAATTGATGTTTAAAATGGATGGGAGGTGTAATTTGAGTGAGTAACCGTCAATTCTCTGCCAAAAGTTCTTCCAATTTGCATTTTCCCCCTTTTATATTAAGTTAGCAGCCACAAAGATCGCCCTGGATGAGATTGTCTAGACCCAGATCCTTTAAACCTGAAAAACTACCAAAATAGCACATCTGGAATTCCCCGGGACAAATAAGGATCGACCAGGATTTACTTTTGTCTGGCAGATCCCGATCGAGCAAGATAGGGGTTCGGTCGAGATGATCCAGACATAGGTAAATCTCGACCAAACCGAGGGTTGTCCGAATCGGGATTTGGCTCTGAAATCATCCTTGCTGCTCCTCTGCTCATCCGAGTAAGTATTTCCAGCACTAGAAACTCATCCGGGTCGGTACTTCATAGAAATTGGCCAAACTTGATGAAATATGCCCCATTCTATCCCTACACAACTCAAACACAACAAAACACGAAAAGTTGACAAAAACAAACAAAAAAACATATGATATGGGTGTAAAATGAACACAAACAATCATGCACGCACATCGAATAATAGGTCATTTTACACACATACCATAATCCCCAAAACTTGAACCTTTGATTGTCCTTAATCAAAACATAGCAAAGAAATCTTTCTACCTAATGCAATACCTCATAGTTCATCATATCTATCTTAGCATACCACAATCAAACTAGATTATCACCTAAATTTTTGACACGGTTAATACTAGAGACTCAATCCTCTCAACAAATTGGAGAAAAGAAATGAAATACACCCCCTAACGTGTTTACGGATAATTCACACAAGCACGAGATGTAAAGCTCAATTTCCATAGGCTTGCATCCTATCTCACCACTATACTATAATGAGCTAGATCCTAGAATAAAGGTCTTTATTACGGTTATAACGTGGTTATCTAAAAGGGTAGGTGGTTTTAAGCCAAAGTAACTAAACTCCTCAAATTCATAAAACCCCTACTTATCAACTTCAAACCACTAGTCCCGAGGCTTATTAGAATCACAATTCTTTCTTTGTATTTTCCATTTTTCTCTCTTTTTTTCCTTTTCTTTTCTTTTCTTTTCTTTTCTCATTTTTTTCCTTCTTTTTTTTTACAACAATTTTTTTTTAGGTGCTCATTTTTTTCCAAGACTTGCACCTTTACTTTCTTTTCTTGCCTGATCAAATGGGATTTAATTCAACCATCATACCAAAAAATTCCCATCCCAATCTCACAACACCGTATTCACCCTCATACTCACATCTCCCAAACTTATTCCTAATTATATCAACAAAAATCGATGGCCTAATATCATTTTCTAGTCAAAAGCTCATGCTAATATATAGAGAACGGATGCAAGTTCTAGATTTCTAACCCTCAATCTCGCCTCTCACAACCGAAAAGATATGACAATGTCAAAGCTCAATTCTCATGGTTTTTTGTCAAGTCTCAAGTATTAACCATACACAAAACTCAATAATTCAAAAGTTCAACCTAAGCGTGCTTCAATATCAATGATTTCGCCCTATCATAGGTTCAAGTAGACTTCAAACTTCAATAGTTCATCATGAGTTCATCACTCACACACAATCATACAACACACACAAACAACCTAAAACAACTAAAATGCAATAAAATCTAAATGGCAAAGAGAACGATAGAATGAATTACCCATTTGTATCCACGATCAAACCACATCTCTATTGGCCTTATGGTACCTACTAAACACAACACAAACACAAACACCACCAATTGAGCATAATTCATTTCAATCATAAGCTCATTTCCACCAATTCAAAAATCTCACTCAAAACACCACCATAATAACTCCTCAACCAAAATCTATGCATTCAAACCAATAATTATCTCATTCAAACTTCTTTCCACCAACATTCCACAATCCATCATCTAAACAAATCAAACAATGTTCCACTAGCACCGCCTAACATTCCACAGTCCATTCATTAATCATTCATCAATTGAAATCTAAAATGAATAAAGTAATGAATCCTCAAATCGACATCCATCGATAAATGATAACAACATTCAACTTTCATTATATCACAACTAAGAAAATTTTAGGATAAACTGTTGGAATAGCCTGCAGCATATTCAATATTTAGTAGCTTGTGTAGGTAACTAGTTGTGTCGGTATGTTCGGTACGTTTTGATAGGACCTCACTAAGATTCATGTTTTTATCTAACATTGAAAGAATCTTGATTTTGATGGTTTGACGATATCTAATGCCTAATAAAGGATCTAGAAGTATACACAAGTTTGTGTATCACTTTGAGATGCTATGATGGAGAGTGTTACATTTACTTGTATATTTGTGTCTTAGGTGATAGCAATTTGTGTATTACTTTTGAACTATAATAGGTAACCATATCCTGCATAAGATTGTCAAATTCCTTAATTATCCAAGAAGGTTCATTATGCTAAAGTCATAAAGGCTAATCTTGATATTTATTTTTTGTTTTTGATTGAGCACAATCACAAGTTCAATTTTGGGAGAGTTGATAAGCTCATTATTTATATCACTTGTTAATGTATTTTCCTCATTGCTTTTTTATGTTTTATTTAGTTTTCTGTTATTTATTTGCATCATGGTGTCATGTATATTTTATCCTTTTAGTGGTAAGTACTGAAGGTTTTGGAGGATTAAACGAGTCAATAGGTCAAGTAAAGAAGAAAAATCTAATTTTCATTTTAGCATCAATCTACAGCGAAATTACAACATGGTTCATATGGGCTGATGGAAAAACTATGTTTGTCAACATGGTTCATATTCATCGACAAAACATACGTGTCGATCGATTTGCGGAGAACATTATGACAATTTTAAGTTGAGATAAATATTGGTCGACAGAGCTCCATGTCGGTTGACATAGAGGTATTGAAGATATATATATTATTTTATAATATGGATATCAATATCTATCATTTTCCTTGTCAAATATGGTCAAATCACTAGCATAAAAACCCTTGTTGGGAACAAAATTATTTATGTAATTTATAGTTTTAGAATATAAGAAGAACATAGTTCAAGAAATAACAGGACTTTCAATCTTGATTCTTTGTATTTTCGTTTATATTTTAATGTTTTTTATGAATATGTTTTTCATGAGAAGCAAAATCCCTTATTAGATTATGGGGTTTCAACAATGTTTTTGGTTTAATTAATTAAATTACCCAACTACTTTTGTTTATGATTTTCATGATTTATGTCTCATACGGAATGTGGTTGGTCTTAATTTTAAGTATGCTAGTTATCTCTCATGGACCAGCCAAGTGACAGGGATAGCGGAATAGGAGGTTTCATAATATGAAAATTAACAATCTGAGCCAAAAGTAGTTAATATGGAGATAATCTGATAATCTAGATGTTAGAATTATTTTAAGGATCGAAAGGAGAAGGATTGTTTAAATTCCTTGTTTATTTAAGTTTTCATTAGAAGAAGGATTAAATTGGTTTTGATTAATTTTACCATCGCATGTTATCCAAGATAGAAGTTTTCTTTAGAATCTATGTTTTTCTTTAGTTAAGTTCTTAATCTTTTTCCATTACTGCTTAAATAAATTTAATTAATCCATCAATTTAAGTTGTCGAAACAATAACTCTAAAGAATGTTTTAATATCGAGAAATAATTCATAATATTATTCCTAGTGGGTTAAATTTTTTTAATTTTGTCACTATTCTATTAGCAACACTTAGAAAAGTAATGATCACCTGATCAATTTCTATGATTTATTGCGACCACGATATAAGGATATGAGATATGTGCATGAGATAATGCTACCTATTGATGCGTTATATGTCAATCTCAATGGTACGACAAGATCCAGTCTTATTAAGAATATTGTGAGATACAAAATGATGGAAAACAGTCCGATGTGTCGTCATGTGGGGTCGTTAATTCACCTCTTGGATGAATACACATTAGTGGATGGTCATATTAACAGAGATGTCAAGATCTACTTTATACTCAACACACTGTACATGTTTTTTGATAACTTTAGCATTACTGTAAAGAAAAACAAGAGTTAGTGCACGGTACATAGACTACTAAAGGATCTTATCTCCACAGAGCATAGTTTATCTTCTACTAGGAGTCATTTTTATTCACAATAATATGCAACTACAATGAAGAAAGCATTGGGATTAAGAAAAATAAGCATTTCAAATGTGGCAAGATTGGTTATTGGAAGGTAATTTGTCGGTGCTCAACACCAAGGGACAATGTATGCCATTTGCACATATAACTGAGTCATATTTAACATCAATTTCTACTCATTCATGAGTAACTTAAGCAAGAAAAGTTTACCATCTCCATGGGTACTTTTGATTGAGTTGTGATGCGGTTAAATTTGATCACTCAAAATTAACACTTCTCAAGTAATAAAATATCAATCCAAGGATCTTCTCACTTCGCCCATAGGAATACCGTTTACTTGTGAGGATTCTTATAGCTAGGCAAACACAAGTCATTGAAAATTTCTATTAACTAGGCAAAATAGTAATCTATCCTAAACAATAACAAACACATCAACCATCATGAATCAATTATCAAACTAAAGACTTGGCAATCAATCAATTTCACCAAGGTAGGTAGAAAAAGTACCAAGTATGGCAATGAGATAAGAGTGGATGTTGAATGAATATCAAATGTGTGCAAATTTGATCAAATCGTGATGTAAACCAATTTTAATCCCTAGGAGATTGAGCAATCGACCCTACACTCGTTAGCCAGTTGCTACGGATAACTAACGATTGATGATGCTAAGACTTGCAAACAGTCACGTTATTAAGCCCTAGACCACTCCAAATAGAACGTCAATTATCGCCCTACGACCTAGCACCGCACAGGGATTGGAACTAAAATTGTATGAATCTACACTATTTACGATGATTCCGCCCGCGTGTTGGCTGCATCGTTCACGTCAACTACCCCCTAAGTTGGCTATTACCTACACCTAAGAGGTAAGGAACAAGATCTAGTGCAATTCAAGCTCTTAAAGGGAAGTAAACAATCATCAATCAATCTCATCTTAACACATTATCCATTCAATCAAAATTCACAATAGAAATTAGTTCCTCATACGTTCAATTCCGTACAATACAATAGAGAAAGTAATAGAATCCATTACAAAATTGATAGGTCTAACGTTGATCTTCCTCAATTGCCTTCCTTGGACTCAATCTACCTCACAATCTTCTTTGATCTTCACCAAATTTGGAGGAATGTGGCCTAGATCCTCTTGAGTGTGGATGGGGAGTGGTTGAGGATGGATCTAGAGAGAATTCTAGGAACGGTTATTTGAAATCTGACCAAAAGTTCTGAAAATAACTGAATTTCCCCCTTTTATAGACGAGCAAACAGGGCCTCGGATCGCCCAGTCGAAGTATGGCTCGCCCGGTCGAAGCTGGAAACTGCTAAATTACTAGAAATCTCGGTCTGGCTCGCTCGATCGGATTTGGCTCGACCAAGCCATTTCTCTGTTGGCAAGGCTCGGTCGAGCAGACTCAGCTCGGCCGGTCGACGCCTCTGTCCAGCTTGGCTCGGCCGGTCCTGCTTGGCTCGGCCGGTCGAGCTCTCTGTCCAGCTAGGCTCGGCCGGTCCTGCTCCGCTCGGCAGGTCGACGCCACCAAACTCCAAACTCGTGCGATTTTCCTCCAAAACTCCACCAATAATGCTAGTTTATGCTCAAAACCTATCCTACAACATTCAAAACACAAAAATACGAAAACACAACAAAAGAACAACAAAAACATATGATATGAGAGTAAAATTGCCGCAAACATGCATGCTCACACATCGAAAAATAGGTCATTTTACACACATATCATAATCCCCCAAACTTGAAGCTTTGATTGTCCTCAATCAAAACAAAGTAAAGCAATCAATAAACCTCATCAAACAACCTCATAGCTCATCATAGTCATCTTGGCATGCTCTTATCGAACGAGATTATCACCTAACTTTGTGAACACGGTTAATGCTAACGACTTAAACCACTCATCAACATTGGATAAAGAAATGAAAGCACTCCCTTACGTGTTTAGGGTTTGATGAATTTCACTCATTCACAAGATATCGAGCATAATTTCCATAGGCATGAAACTATTCTCACCACTATACTACAACGAGTTGGCTTCTAAAATCAAGAAGGTCTTTGTGTTTGGTTGTAACGTGGCTTACTAAAAGGTAGGTGGTTTTTTGGGCTAAAGTGACGAACTTCTCCATATCCCAAAACCCCCAAACTTATTTTCTTCAATCCACTTCTAACCTTGAGGCTTTTTCATCAAATAACTCTCATAAATTTTTTTTCTTTTCTTTCTTTTCTCATTTTTCTTCTCTTCTTTCTTTTTTCTAACACCATCTTTCATTCATTCAAGGTGCTTTTCTCTTTCTCTTTTTCTTTTTCGTCATTTTTTTTCTTTTCAAGCATCCAAAATTTTGTTGGTGCCCATTTTCTAGGATTCACATCAATCCTTAATTTCATAACTCCATTGCCTCAACACTTACAATTCAATGATAATAAACAATTCCCGACCCAACTCTCATCTCCGTATTCACCCTCATACACTCATTCCCCCAAAGTTTTGTCCTAATAATTTCCAAGAAAATACCACCATTAAGCTCAATCACGGGGTTCAAAGATATGAAAAGAAAAAATAATGTTCTCAACCACCTTATACTCCCGGAGTGAAAGGTAGGACTAAGAATCGATTGCCTAATATCATTTTTTAGTTACCAAACTCATGTCAAATAGATAAAGAATTTATTTAAGTTCTAGATCTTGTGCTCTCAATCTTGCCACTCATAATCGATAAAGATATGACAATATCATAGCTCAAATCTCACGGCTTTTTGTCAAGTCCTAGGCATTAACCACACACAAAACTCGGCAATTCAAAAGCTCAACTAAAGCATGCCTTGACAACTAGATTCCGCTCTATCATTGGTCAAGGTAAATATCAAGCTCACTAAGTAAACCATGATTCAAACCTCAAGCTCTTGTTTGGGTTCATCACACACACACAAGCACACAACATCCTAACCACAATCTACATGCCACAAAACAATGTAATGAATCTAATTGGTAGAAGGAACGATAGAAAGCGTTACCCATCGGCACACACGATCAAACCGCTCTCCGTGCCTTATTTGTACCTACTACAAATCAACACAAACACCACCAAACTATTGAGCATAATCAAGTCAATTAAGTTCTTATTGCCACCGACTTTCCACAAACCAAACATCAACAAAAATAGGCAATATCCACTAGCTCCACCATTCAAATCAAACCATTAAACATTCCACAAACCAAACCAAATAGAAAGAATTCAATCTCATGCAAGCTCGCTAATAATCATCAACAAACCCATTCAATTAAAACTAAAACATCCAAATATCATCCACATTCAAATCCAAAGTGAAGGTAAATCAATATCAATCATTATACAACCCAATCGAAGATAGAATCATTATTCAAACAAACTAAACTAAACTAATACAAGATAAGATAGGAGAAGAGAGGAGAAGAATAAACCAAGGCACCGGCTACCGACATTTCCCCCCAAACTTAGTCAAGTGAGACTAAGTTTGCAAAAACGGTGGACGGTGCATCGTCACTTCTCTCGATCTTGTAATTTCCCCTAGCAAACACAAAACCAACAAACTAAACATTTATTCAAAATCAAATCAACTAAAAGAAATTAAATAAAAGAAAAAAAATTGGTTGGGTTGCCTCCCAACAAGCGCTTCCATTTACGGCGGTACCTAGATGACCTTACCATGTCATCCATTGTCAAAAACCTTGTGAATTTTCAAGATACCTTTCTCCCTTGTTCGACATTTTCTCGGGAGCAACTTGTTCAACATGTTTTTCCTAATGCCTCTCTCATCCTTCCAAAGAGGTGTGAATATCTCAAGAATCATGAATGGCAAAGGTGATGCACCCTTTGTTGATTTTATCTCTGAGCCATCATCCAAATGAATCACCACTACAAGAAACTCATCAATTTGTTCATCCAACTTTTAAACCGGGTGAATGATAAGATCCTTCTCAGCTCTCGCGACAACAATAGCTAGTTTACTTTTTAGCTCTTCCTCCATTGGCTCCTCAAACCTTCCATCACATTCCTTGCTTGATATCAATCTCTCCTCTTCCAACAAACTTACAATGGTCGGATCATTTAGCATTTCTTCCGGTGAAGGCATCTCACTCTCACCCTTCTCCATGTATTCCAAGATTTGCACCGGCTCCTCAATGTCTTCATTTGCCGCATCTTCTTGAAGTAACACCTTTCTTTCCTTCTCCGGTTCATCTTCTTGGACCTCCTCTATTTCTTCATCCTTCACCCTCTCTATCTTTTCTTGCTCTCTTTCACTCAAATGATTAGCAATGATTGAAAGTTGTGCTTGAATTTCTTCAAATATCTCATTGCCTTTTTCAAACTTCTTTTCTCCTTCCTCCTTCATAGGCACCGTATCAACCCTTTTTCCTCTTATAGGAGCCTTCCAACTTTCATAATCGGCATTTCCATTTCCCACTAATTGATTCCAACCATTGTAGTGATATGTCGGTGAAAAATAATGAAAATGGGTCGTATACAATTCACCATACTCATCTTGAGAGTTCCTATGATCGTTCCCCCACCATCGAGTTTCAAAATTCACCTCCTCCGGATAGTCTTCTTCCTTCCATTGATAGCTACTTTCCCTCATCTTTTCAAATACCGTCCGGAGTGGCCTTCGTGGTTTTTGTCTTTCCATCAATTCAGCTTTCATCTCCGCCAATTGCCTTTCTAAATTATCAATTCTTTCCATATTCACTCCTTTTTGATTCTCCATTGTAGCTTCCACTTCGAACAGCTGAGCTTTGGACCTTTTTATCTACACCACTTACAAAATCAAACAAACAAATCTCAACTAAAAGACAAAAGTCTAACAACAAAACAACAAACAAATAATCAAACAAATGTTAGTAATCACCTAGACAATTTAACAAACACGTAGCATACAATATCCACACTTTCAACAATATCCAATGAGTTATTCTTATAGCTAGGCAAACACAAGTCGTTGAAAATTTCTATTAACTAGGCAAAATAGTAATCTATACTAAACAATAACAAACACATCAACCATCATGAATCAATTATCAAACTAAAGACTTGACAATCAATCAATTTCACCAAGGTAGGTAGAAAAAGTACCAAGTATAGCAATGAGATAAGAGTGGATGTTGAATGAATATCAAATGTGAGCAAATTTGATCAAATCGTGATGTAAATCAATTTTAATCCCTAGGAGATTGAGAAATCGACCCTACACTCGTTAGCCACTTGCTACGGATAACTAAAGGTTGATGATGCTAAGACTTGCAAACAGTCACGTTATTAAGCCCTAGACCACTCCAAATAGAACGTGAATTATTGCCCTACGACCTAGCACCGCACAGGGATTGGAACTAAAATCGTATGAATCTATACTATTCACGACGATTCCGCCCGCGTGTTGGCTGCAGCGTTCACGTCAACTACCCCCTAAGTTGGCTATTACCTACACCTAAGAGGTAAGGAACAAGTTCTAGTGCAATTCAAGCTCTCAAAGGAAAGTAAACAATCATCAATCAATCTCATCTCAACACATTATCCATTCAATCAACATTCACAATAGAAATTAGTTCCTCATACGTTCAATTCCGTACAATACAATAGAGAAAGTAATAGAATCCATTACAAAATTGATAGGTCTAACGTTGATCTTCCTCAATTGCCTTCCAAGGACTCAATCTACCTCACATTCTTCTTTGATCTTCACCAAATTTGGAGGAATGAGGCCTAGATCCTCTTGAGTGTGGATGGGGAGTGGTTGAGGATGGATCTAGAGAGAATTCTAGGAACGGTTATTTGAAACCTGACCAAAAGTTCTTAAAATAACTGAATTTCCCCTTTTTATAGACTAGCAAACAGGGCCTCGGATCGCCCGGTCGAAGTATGGCTTGCCCGGTCGAAGCTGGAAACTGCCAAATTACTAGAAATCCGGTCTGGCTCGCCCGGTCGGATTTGGCTTGATCGAGCCATTTCTCTGTTGGCAAGGCTCGGTCGAGCAGACTCAGCTCGGCCGGTCGACGCCTCTATTCCGCTTGGCTCGGCCATTCTTGCTTGGCTCGGCCGGTCGAGCTCTCTGTCCAGCTAGGCTCGGCCGGTCCTGCTCCGCTCGGCCGGTCGATGCCTCCAAACTCCAAACTCGTGCGATTTTTCTCCAAAAGTCCACCAAAAATGTTAGTTTATGCTCAAAACCTACCCTACAACATTCAAAACACAAAAACACGAAAACACAGCAAAAGAACAACAAAAACATATGATATGGGAGTAAAATGGCCGCAAACATGCATGCTCACACATCGAAAAATAGGTCATTTTACACACATATCAAGTTGCAACAACAATTTTTAGAGATTTTACTTTATGTTTTTACCACCAAAATGTTTTGTATGTGCTAAATTTTTTGCAAAATTTAATTTTATTTTCATGTACTTATATGGATGGATATTTAGTTATATTTTATACTAGTGTTTCAATCATTGGTAATAACAATGTTATTAGTTGTAGATTATTGAATATCTATCTCTATATAATTAATTGTCTCCATAAAATTTATGTGAATCCGGATGTAATACATCTAATGATAATCATAAAAAAAAGTTTTCTTCATTTGATAAGGATCTTACATATCCTTTTTACTTGAGACTCGATCACATCTGTCTAAACAGGAGTAAGCGACTCATGAATGATGTGATGGGTTTTGTATACTGAAAGCATTTATTATAATGAGTATACAACGGTTTATTTCTCCTATCTGTTAACAATCTTACATGTATGAACAATGGTATCCTCTTGTCTCACCGATAGGGACGATCATACAGCGTGTTGTAGATCGCAAAAGACAGTATGATCACTTGACCTAGTGAGACATAAACCTGATCACAACCAAGACAACATATGAGGATACGTTTGTCCGGATGGCTACGGCATTGTCGGAATAAGTAATCTGTCTTGGTTACTTGACATGCTGGTACGAAGGGGTGGCGTATTGATGGACCGCAGTGAGATGTATTCGTCTGTCTGACATCAACAAATATAAGATCTCGTTATATTGTTTGAGTCAAAACCCTAACGAAGGTTCAGGGGTTTGCACAGGTTGACTGTTGCTTTGACTTGCCATGGTGGAGAGCCTAAGTAACATGCTCGTATATCCACATCTTGGGTAACAACAGTTCGTGTAGTACTGCCTGAGACTGAGTTTAGGTAACCATATCCGAGTAATAGGATGGGGACATTCCCTGAGGAGCTCAATAACATTCATCGTGCCAAAGTCCTGTAGGCTGATTAAGTTCAGGCACGAGTGATAAGGTTTGAGTGGTACTACTCAGAAATAATAAGATATTAATTAATTGTAGTTAGAGCTTGTCAGAGACTCCGATTAATTAATGGATGTCCGGTAACCTTAAATATGGGGATTCTCAATTAATGCAGCCCGTTCTCATAACGAGGTAATAAAGGGGTAGGTCCGTATTAATTCTGTGGTGAAAAATAATTAATATTAATTAATTAATTATGTCCTGGGTTGTGGACATGGAAATTAATTAATTATAGGCCCACTTTATTATTTGCATTAGGTCCCAGGACTGGCCCAATTAAATATGCTGAAAAAGGGCCCAGTAGCCCAATAGCCCATTAGGGATAAAACCCTGGGTCTATAAATAGACCATTCTCTCTGGAAACCGTAGCCACTATTGAACTCATTCAAATAAGTGAAACCTTAGAGTCAAAGAGAGAGTGGGCGGCGCCTGTAGAGGGGAGAAGAAGAATTTTTCTGCTCCGACCTACAACACAGATCTGTGGAATCCTCACCAATAGCAGATCTGAGCAGCATTGGGACACAGCCCTGAAGATCTAATATGGAGAACATATTTCTCTTTTCTTCTCTCTTTATTTTTGATTTTATTCTAAGAAATTAGATTACTAATTTCTGATTCCGCAGATTAAATCGAATCGCGTGGTTGAATTGAAGTTTGAAATTCAAACGCAAAAGATCGGTTCAGACACTACGGAATAACGGTAATTCCTCAATCCAAAATTCTGAGAATTAAATTCATAGGAGCATGCTATGATTTATTATGTATTTAATTATGCACAATATCCATAAATCGATCCTGTTTAGTTTGGTTTTGGTGATTCGGTTCACGGGAAAACCCTACGTGATGGAGTTTTGGACTCTATTTGGTTAGTTCCTCATCGAGTCTACTAATGTAACAAATAGGGTAAGATGACGACAATGCTTTTTAAAGCAAGTGGGGCTCGAGCATGTGATGTGTTGGTAGTTTTCTATTCTAATTTTTTAAGGTCGTTGTCTATGCAAGCTCGTGAAGGGTATGAGTTTTTTTGTCACTTTTATTAATGATTTCTCAAGATACGAATATATATACTTCCTTCGATACAAGTCTACTTACTTTAGAATTTTCAAAGAGTTCAATTCGAACTAGAGAAAAAAATTGAGAAAGTCTATGAAGTCAATACACTTTTATCGTAGTCGTGAGTACCTCAATAATAATTTCTTGAGATATTTGTGAAATCATGGGATTACATCTCGATGGACCGCACCGGCACCTCTAAATATAATGGAGTGGCGAAAATAAGAAATATGTCTCTTTTGGAGATAGTTAGGTATATGATGAGTTTTGCAAGGTTACTTATTTCATTTTGGGGTTATGCTTGGAAATAATAACATATTTTTCTAATTGGGTATCTTCTTAATCAGTTGTACTCTAGCATGGCCAAAAACCTTGTATGACAATAATTTTTGTGTGGGGCTATCTAGCATATGTGTTGTCAAAGCATCCTGATAAGCTAGAAGAAAGGTGTAAGTTGATAATATTTATAGGATACCCCTGATAAATGAAAGGTGGTTATTTCTATTGTCCTGAGGACCCAAAAGTCGTTTGCACCAATGTGAGATTTCTAGAGGATGAGTATGTGAAAAAACACAGATCCAAATGCGACATCGATTTTTATGATAATGGAGAAGATGACACATTTCCACTAAGCGAGCCCTGTGTAAGAATAGATGTACCAAGAGCTGTGATGGAACCAACTTCACAGTCAGTGGTGCAAAGAATGGAATCACAAAATACGGCACCGGCTGCTTATACGGTGCCGATTGCTTTTCCGAATTTAATTTTCTTTTATAAAACCACATCCACATGTTCTTGGGAGAGTTCACGAACATGTTGCTAGAAGACAGACTAGTTAATTCTTTTTCATAGACAGATGATGAGGCTGACAAGGATGCAGACATTTGCCGCATCAGTATGGATACTAAAATGGAATGCATTGCAACTATGTGTATATACCAGGAATCGGTGCTACCAGATGGCTTCCAAGAAATAGGGTCAAGTGGGTATACAAAATAAAGAAATATCAAAATAGAGAAATAATGACTTTTAAGGCCATTTTGGTGTAGAAGTGTTACAATCTGAAAGAGGGCATAAACTGGTTGGGTTCTGTAGAAACTTAAGAACATCTCTTCTAGAAACTTATGAAGTCCTTGTATGGGCTGAAGCAAGAATCTTGGTCAAGCAAGCTTCAAACGAGAGTTGTGTGTACCGGTTGTGTGTCAGTGGTAGCGTGGTATTTCTTGCCGATTATGTAAATGATATTCTCAAATGGTGAATGTTGTAAAGGAATCTCATGATGATGATTTGTGGAGTAGACAAATAGAGCTCATGCAAGAAGAACTTAAATTGTTGAAAAGATCAAGGAAAGAGCATAAGGAAAGACAATAAATAGAGGTGAAGAAAGAAGATGAACCGGCAAGGGAAAGAGAAGTAATACTTCAAGTTGATGAGGTAAATGAAGATATCAAGGAGCCGACACAAATTTTTGAAAGTATGGAGAAGGATGAGAGTGCGAGTATAGAGATGAAAGCCGAGGAAACATTAAAAGATGGCAAAGATAATGAGGAAACCGAAGAAATCATTAGTGAAGAGATAATGAATGTTCATCAAGAAGAGCTCGTGAAGGAAGGCACCAAGGAGATGGTGAAGAATATTGAAGGAGGAAGAATTGAGGAGCCTTCACTTGAAGAGATTCCAACAATAACGGCATTGGAACTTTTCGTAGAAGAGGAAAAGCCGACAATAAGCAAGGAGAATGAGGATAGGTTGAAGTGGGGAATGTCAATTTGGGAAGTAGGCAAGGTTGAGGAGAGAATGGTGAGTGAATTGGATGAATGGATCAATGAATTTCTTGAAGTGGGATTTAGTTTGGAGAATGTCTTAAGGATCACTTTAAAGAAGGAGCACTCATTCATGCAATTCGAGTTCAACAAGATGATCGATCCTCCTTGGAGAGATGATCGGGGTGAAATAAAAATTGCCTTGGACAAATTGCTCCCAAGTAAACGCAAATTAAGGGAGAAAGGTGTATTAAAAACCCACACGATTTTTGATAATGGGTGATGTGGTAAGGTCATCTAGCTACCGACGTTAAGGAAGCGCTTGTTGGGAGGCAACCCAACCAATTTTATTGCTTTTGTTTAATTGCTTTTAGTTGCTTTGATTTTGAATAAATGTCTAGTTTGTTTGGTTTTGTGTTTGTAGGAGGAACTACAAGATCGAGAGGAGTGATGATGCACCGTCCATCATTTTTGCAAACTTAGTCTCACTTGACTAAGTTGGGGGGATGTGCCGG
>JAPKLW010000013.1:1675597-1713293 GCA_026898455.1 Plectranthus barbatus
TTGATGAGCTATGAGGTATTGCACGAGGTAGATTAACAGCTTTACTTTGTTTTGATTGAGGACAATCAAAGGTTCAAGTTTGGGGGATTATGATATGTGCGTAAAATGACCTATTTTTCGATATGTGCACGTGCATGTTAGTGGCCATTTTACCCTCATATCATATGTTTTCGTTGTTCTTTTATCTTGTTTTCGTGTTTGAAATGTTGTAGGACGTGTTTTGGGTATAAAACAACACTTTTGGATGAGTTTTGGATGAAAATCGCCCGAGCTAGGAGTCAAAAGGAAGCAGGATCGACCGAGCGGTGCAGAAAAGGTGCAGGGGGCATTTCAGAGACTCCGCTCGACCGAGCCAACTTGGCTTGGTCGAGCCAAGCCCTTCAGAGAGGTGGCTCGGTCGAGCCACCCTTGGCTCGGCCGAGCCAAAGCGGGACTTTGGTGTTTTTCAGTTCTGTGCTCGCTCGGGCGAGCACAGGCCCTGTTTGCTCATTATAAAAGGGGGAAAACGGTTATTTTGAGGAGGAACTCATAACTTTTCATAATTTTAAATAACCACCTCCTAAATTCTCTCTACGATTCCATTTCCATATCTTCCAAAATCTATCAAGGAGCTAAATCATCAATCCTAGGAGGAGAATTGAAGATCCAAGGGGGTAGATCAAGACCTAGCAAATCCATTTGGGGAAGATTTCATTTTCTACTTATCAATTGTAAAGGATGTATTTGATTTCAACTTTGTATTGTTACAATTGAGAGGTATGTTGCTTTAATTCAATTTGGATGTTGATTTGAACAAGGATGCATGAAGATTAGGTTTGATAATTGTTTGTTTACTTTCCTATGAGGGGTTGATTTGCACTTGAGCTTGTTCATACCTATTAGATGTAGGTAATAGCCAATCTATAGGTAGTTGATGTGAACGTTGCAGCCAATACGCGGACGAAATCTGCGTGAAAAGTGTATAATCATATAGTTTTAGTTCCAATCCATGTGCGGGGCTAGGATTGCAGGGCAATAATCGATGGACGTTTTGGAGTGAGTTAAGGATTGATAACGTAGCTGTTTGAGATTTCTAATTTCATCAACGGCCAATTCACTGGTACAAAGGGGATTGACTAGGATAGTGTCGATTGCTCAACTTCATAGCAATTAAAACTTGTTTACATCAATGATTAACCTAATTGGATTAAATCTACGTTTATTTCAACATCCTATCTACCTCATTTGAGTATTTGCTTGTCTTGGTTTACCAAGGTGTGGAGAGAATCGTTTGAATGTTGTTTGTTGGTTTAATTCATTGTTTGTTATATGTTGTTAGCATAGGTTTAAATTGATTGCCTAGTTGATAGGAATCACTCAACGATTTTATTGTTACCTAGCTATTAGACTTTGCTATAGTATCCCGGTAATCTAGCGGGCGAAGGGAAGAAGGACCTGGATTTGACAAATTTTATTCTTGTGTAGCTAAGAGTTTAATTTTTATTGAACTTTTAGCCGCACCACATGCTAGCCACCATGAATGGTTTACTAACTTTCAAACATAGTATCTATCTTTCCAATGATTAGTGTCTGGAGATACAAAAGAAGTAAGATGATATGAGTAAAGTTATGTATGCCTCCACAGTCAAAAGCCTAATGTATTCTATGCTATGCAAGAGACCAAATATATGCTTTGCCAATGGCATGGTGGTAAGATATCAATCTAACCCTAGACAGGCGCACTAGATAGTCTAAACCACATTCTCAAGTATTTGAATAGATACTTATCCTATGGGTGGCCAATTATCTAGTCTATCAGTGTGAGGATCTGTGACTTACGGGTTTCATGGACACGAAATTCAAGGTTGACCAGGATTAGAAGAAATCTATCTCCGATTTATTGTTTACCTTTGGATATGGAGCTATATTATGGAGGAGTGCAAAGCAGAAATATATTGTAGACTCCACTATGTATGCTTAGTATGTTGAGGCTTCCTAGGAAGCTTCAAAAGAATTAGTATGGCTCTATATCTTTCTTTTGGAGTAAGAGGTGTTTGCTCGTAACAATCACCATATATTTTGATAACACAAGTGCAGTGCAAACTCGAAGGAATCACGAACTCACAAGGCAACCAAACGCATAGAGAGGAAATATCATATCATACGAGAAATGGTAGTAATAGGTGATATGCTAATAGAGAAGATAGATATGAAAGGTAATCAAGTTGATCCTTTCATTAAGTCCCTACCGCAGAAAGTTTGCGAGGTGCATCTTCATAACCTTGGCCTGAGGTTGAAGCTAGCCACATGGTGCTCAATGAAATAACTAGATTAAATTAAATGCTCTGTATACTCTGGAAAGTAATTTTATAAAGCTTTGAGTATAAGTGGGAGATTGATGGAATTGTATATTGAAAGCATTGTGATTGTTATATTATAAATGGTTTTGTATAATAGACTGGTACACTTTATCCTCTTATCTTGATGATAGAAAGATCATACGGTGTGTTGTAGATCATAAAAGATTGTATTGCTGGCTTGACCTAACAATATATAAATGGTTATCACAACTAAGAAATTTATAGGATAGACTGTTGGTATAGGCTGCAACATAATCGTATTGATTAGCTTGTCTAGGTTACTAGTTGTCTCGGTATGTTCGATATGTATTGATAGGACCTCACTAAGATTGATGCTTTTATCTAACATTGAAAGAATCTTGATCTTGATGGCTTGACGATATCTAAAGCCTAATAAAAGATCTTGAAGTATACACAAGTTTGTTTGTCACTTTGAGATACTATGATGGAGAGTTTTACATTTACTTGTGTATTTGTGTCTTAGGTGATAACAATTTGTGTATTACTTTTGATTGTATTACTATAATGTAACACCCATAAAAATTTCATCACTCTCTTTAACTACTAATTTATTTTATGATTATTTTAATTAGTGTCGAGCTCGCAATGACGCTTTAAATTTTAAAAGGTTATCTAGAGCCTTAGAATCAAAATTTAATAACAGGATTTTCCCAGCTTACATATTTATTTTAGAGACAACTCAATGAAAATTTAAAAAATTAATATTTATACCTCGCCTTGATAGTTCGATTATTTGATTAGCTTGGACCTGATCGTATACCTTGATTTTTTGGAGATATGAATCTCGATTTTAATTAGTGGAGAACAAATTGGAATTTATTATACTTTTATTTGAGATGTGGTATTTTATTCCATGATTAAATTATTTGGGGCTATAATATTTAATTAATTAGATATTTTAATTTAAGTTATTAAACCATATAATTTTTTTTATTTGATATTGTGTGGCTATTAATTTAATTGTTTAATTAGTAGATGTGTTGTGTATCAATAGAAACCATATCTTATACCAATTCAAATTGAGAAATTTTAATTGTTCTCATATCTATATCAAACAATAATTTCAATGATATTCCTCATCATAACTTATTTGTCTTTATACTTTTAATACAATAATATTAATTTAAAAAAATAAGGCAACTCACTTTCACCACACATTTTCTTTTTTTCCCGTCTCTCTTCTCCCATTCCCAATCGCCTATTCTCTTCTTTTCCACCATGGGAGCTGCACCAAAAACCTCCATTATCGCCCTTCTCCAGCCCAGGAATCAAGAAAATTGAAGAACAAACATTCATCCTCTTGCCCCCCTCATTAATTCTATCCAAGTAGAATCAATTTCCCCCGAAATTTTTGAAATCCTAACCCCTATATCAGCTCTTCATTCTCGAGTTTTGGAAGACCTAGTACCAGCAAGGCCATCTATACAAGAAGATCGAAGATTGGAGCTCGGGAGGAGCTTGAAATGGGTGCCTCCTTTTGTGCCCTAGTGCTGAAAATTCTCTGCACACCAAGTGTTTGATTCTTGACCTCTTTCACTTCCTTTGCATTCTTTTGGAGTTGTGTGTGTTGGTTTTAGGGCGTAGGGTTGATGTTAATGTGTAAATTAAATATTGATTGTAAGATGGGCATAATTGTGAAATTATGGTTTGTTGGTGTCGATTTGGGTTGGTGTTGTTGCGACATTGATAATTTGATTCTTGCATGCTAGATAGTAGTTGGAAACCTAAGTAGAACATGAACAACATATCTCTTTTACATGTTATTAATCTCTGATAATATGTGTTGGAGCGCTATATTGATGTTTGAAAAGTTAGTGATGCATTAGAACTTATGTCATACATGTTAGACACTAACTTCCATTTTAACAGTTCCCAGCCCTCGACATTTTGAAGTTTTCATACATAGAAACGATCTTATAAAATCATGAAACTTACATATTGTAAAACTATATCGTCTTAGGAGTGTTTTGATAGGCCATGAGCATTAATCGGAGTAGTACATCAAAAGTTAAGGGCTTCATGTGTCAAATCTGTGATAAAGTGTAAAGATATATCTTGAAAGCATACTTCCCTATCGTTTTAGCTTTCATGGGTTTTTCATAGGAAACCAGACATAAATTAAAGTATTCATAAAAAATATGAAGTCCATATCTCTGAACATGAATTTATGTAAAATCATGCATCATTCATCCCTCTTTCGGTTGAGCTCTGTTATTAACCATAATATTGTAGTTGTCTTGAATGTGTGGATGTCTTTTGGTTAAATCTAATTACATTGTATCATTACTTGGAGTTTCTAGTTGCGTACTGAAAAGGTAGAAGTCCAAAATAATTCTACTTGTATTTTTAAAGTATTTTACAAAATGCTCTCATTTCAACAAAAATATTGTTGAAATGCAATTTGGGGCAGATTTTAACCAATTCGTGTCTTTATCTCGATGACCTACCAAACCAAACTCAAATACCTTGAGACATATTTCTTTCCTTAATATGCATGTTTAGAGTGTCTCGATGAAATTTAGTTGCGTTAGGTGATATGGAATGAGAGCATTAATAGTTGCATTTCTTCATGTTCATAATCATGCAAAGTATGTTCAACACCACATAAATCGTGACCCCCATAGGTCTGATTATTTAAGAACATTACTACAACATTTAATGAAGGTTAGGGAGTTTATGAATTAATTTCAGCCCCTAACGATTTAGGCGATACCCGTGGTAGATCGACGAACATTTTGATGTCAAACCTGAACATCATGTACGTATGCCTAATTAAAGAGTTCGCTGCGACTATTGGTATACGATTATGCCTAATTCTCTCCATATATATTTCCCTAACATGTTAGCTTCATGTCTTATTGTATGCTTTGGGCATGTGTCCACTGAGTGCAATCAATGTACTCAGCCCTCCACATATTTCTAAATGTGCAGGTTGCAGGTGATGGAGCGGGAGGTGTTACTGCGTGGGGGGTTCTTCCAAATAATTGTTAAAGCTTATATCATCTTTTATTATACTTGTAAAATATATCTATATGTTATTCCTTCCTTCCATGTATTCCTGTTGATTCTTTTGGGTATTGAGCCACGAGCTATGTCTTCATACATAGATTCACTTTAATTTCCATATTCTTTGAGTTATTTATTGATGATTCCCTTGGATTGGTTATTGGTTGGGTTATGAATCTGTTCTTGAAGTATGAGTTGTTGATTTGGCATTGAGCCGACCCTCTTATTTGAATTATGAGCTGATGTTGATTCGATGTCGTGATTTATCTCATATGCTTGAACCTACCTATTAGTTGCTTGATTATACTCTTTCCATTGTATCTTGTCGCCTAGTATCTAGCTCTTACCATTTGTTCTATCGAACTTCTTGGCTAATCATATCATTCATTATCTATTGTGATCCCAAGTTTCATTATTTGTTTCGTATACTTGGTGATTGAATACTTTTGTTGCCTAAATACTCTTTTGTATCCTTAATGATTTGTTGTTTTCATTGTTTAGTTATGTTTTTGTTAAATATCTCTTAAGCATGCATGTTTATCAACATGCGCGACTGTTGCATGGGCCCCATTTTGGGTTGTGATATATAATTAGGTTACCATATCCTATATAAGATTGTGAAATTCATTAATTATCCAAGAAGATTCATTTTGCTAAAGTCATAAAGGCTAATCTTGATATTTATTTTTAGTTTATGATTAAGCACAATCACACGTTCAACTTTGGGAGAGTTGATAAGCTCTTATTTTATATCACTTGTCAATATATTTTCCTCATTTTTTTATGTTTTATTTAGTTTTTTGTTATTTATTTGCATCATAGTGTCATGTATATTTTATTCTTTTAGTGGTAAGTACTGAAGGTTTTGGAGGATTAAACGAGTCAATAGGTTAAGGAAAGAAGAAAACACTAATTTTTGTTTTAGCATTGATCTACAGTGAAATTACACAGTCAACGTGGCTTATATCGGCCGACGGAAAAACTAAGTTTGTCAACAAGGTTCATATTGATCGACAAAATATATGTGTCGGTCGATTGGCGGAAAACATTATAACAATTTTAAGTTGAGATAAATATCGGTCGACAGAGCTCGATGTTGGTTGACACAAAGGTATTGAGGAGATATATATTATTTTAAAATATGGATATCGATATCTATCATTTTCCTTATCAAATATGGTCAAATCAGTAGCATGAAAATCCTTGTTAGGAACAAAATTATTTATATACTTTATAGTTTTAGACTTACATATTAGAATAGAAGAAGAACATAGTTCAAGAATTAAAACGACTCTCAATCTTGATTCATTGTATATTCGTTTATTTTTTAATGTTTTTTTTACTTCTATGTTTTTCATGAGTAGCTAAATCCCTTTTTAGATTATGGGATTTCAAAAATGTTTTTTGTTTAATTAATTACATTACCCAGCTACATTTGTTTATGATTTACATGATTAATGTCTCATACGGAATTTGGTTGGTCTTTCTTTTTAGTAAGCTAGTTATCTCTCATGGACCGACCAAGTGACAAGGATAGTGGAATAGGAGGTTTCATAATATGAATAATTAACTATCTGAGCCAAAAGTAATTAATATTGAGATAGTCTGATAATCTTGTTGTTAGAATTGTTTAAAGGACCAAAAGGCGAAGGATTATTTGAATTCCATGTTTATTTAAGTTTTCATTTGAAGAAGGATTAAATTGTTTTTCATTAATTTTACCATCGCATGTTATCCAAGATAGAAGTTTTCCTTAGAATCCGTGTTTTTCTTTAGTTAAGTTTTTAATCCTTTTCCTTTACTGCTTAAATAAATTTAATTAATCCATCAATTCAAGTTGTCTAGACAACAACTAAAAACAATGTTTTAATATCTAGAAATAACTCATAGCATTATTCCCAGTGGGATCTTTAATTTTAATTTTGTCACTATTCTATTAGCAACACTGAGAAAAGTAATGATCACCTGGTTAGTTTGTATGATTTATTGCGACCCCAAAATAAGAAAATGAGATATGTGCAAGAGATAATGCTACTTGTTGATGTGGTATATGGCAATCTCGATGGTACTACAAGATCCAATCTCATTAAGAATATTGTGTGACACAAAATGATGACAAACAGTCCGATGTGTGGTCATTTGGATTCGTTAATTCACCTCTTAGATGAGTACACAATAATGGGTGGTCTTATTAACAAAGATGTCAAGATCTACTTTATACTCAACACATTGTCGAGGGTTTTTTATGACTTCAACATTACTGTAAAGAAAAACACGAGCTAGTACAAGGTACATAGTCTACTAAAGGATCATATCTCAAAAGAGCTTGCTTTATCTTCTTCTGGAGTCATTTGGATTCACAAAAATATGCAACCACAATAAAGAAAGCATTGGGAGTAAGAAAAATAAGCATTTCAAATGTGGCAAGATTGGTCATTGGAAGGTAAATTGTCTGATGCTCAACACCAAGGGACAATATATGTCATTTAAACATATAACTGAGTCATATTTAGCATCAATTTCTACTCATTAATGGGTAGCGGAAGCATGAAAAGATTACCATCTCCATGGGTAATTCTGAGTGAGTTGCAACAACAACTATTAGAGATCTTACTTTATGTTTTGATGACCAAGATGTTTTATATGTGCTAAATTTTTGGCAAAATTTAATTTTAATTTCCTAAATATATATGGATAGACATTAAGTTATTTTTTATAGTGATGTTTCTATCATTGGTAATAACTTGTTATTAGTTGTAAATTATTGAATAACTCTCTCTATATAATTAATTGTCTCCCTAAAATTTCTGTGAATTTGGATGTAGTTCATCTAATGGTATTCATAAAAAAAGAAAGTTTTCATCTTTTGATGAGGATTTTACATATCATTGTTACTTGAGGCTCGATCACATCTTTCTAAATATGAGTAAGCGACTCATGGATGATGGAGTTTTGCACTACATCTTGTCAGTTCCTCATCGAGTCTACAAATGTAGCACAAAGGGTAAGATGATGACAATGCCTTTTAAAGCAAGAGAGGCTCGAGCAAGGGATGTGTTGGTAGTTATCCACTTTAATTTTTTAAGGCCGTTATCTATGCAAGCTCCTGAAGGGTACGAGTATTTTGTCACTTTTACTAATGATTTCTCAAGATATGGATATATCTACTTGCTTCTATACAAGTCTACTTACTTTAGAAGTTTCAAAGAGTTTTATTCGAACTAGAGAAATTAGTTGAGAAAGACTATCAAATCAATACACTTTTATCGTGGTCGGGAGTACCTCAGTAATAAGTTCTTGCGATATTTATCAAATCATAGGATTACATCAATGGACTGCACCAGCACCGTTCAATATAATGGAGTGGCGGAAATAAGAAATATGACTCTTTTGGAGATGGTTTGGTATATGATGAGTTTTTCAAGCTTACCTATTTCATTTTGGGGTTATGCCTTTTAAATAATAACATATTTTCTTAACCGGGTATCTTTTAAATTAGTTCTACTCAGGCATGGCCGTGATAACTCTTGTAAAAGAGTTATATTCTCTTGATTTTAGTTCATTTTGGAGAGCATTTCATTTATGTTTAGTCATATAAATGTCGAATTGGTCTAGTATTTAGTGTTAGTGTCTTTTTATGTTTATCTACTCTTTCAAACTAAATAATGTTGTTTTTGGTGGATTTGGAGTTGAAAATCCCGTGCAGGAAATTCCTACTTTTAAAGCTTGTGCTGGAGCATGAAAATGATGCTATAGCATGGCGGGCTAGGCAGGTCTTTAGTCAACTCGAGATAAAACAGCGGAAGGACATGGAACATTCACTTAGCTGAGCTGGGAAGTGCGAAGAAAAGCAAAATTTCATCCACTTTTCTCCAAGGAGAGTTTGGAAATAGAGCTAAAAGAGGAAACCTAAAAATTGGGGGAGGTATAAATACTCCTTTTGGAAGAAAGAAGGAGAGCCGATCTTTTTGAAACAACACACATCGAAGAGAGATTCAGCTGGAAAGAAGGAGATTCAGCTGGGCAGAAAAAGAAATCGAAGGATAAGAGAAGATTTGAGATGCAGCTTCACCATCGAAGAGAAATCAGCTAGAGGTTGAGGAATCATTCCTCTTGCTGCTCGATCGAAAGGGGGAATTCTTATCTTCATCCTTTTTATCTTTGATTTCAGATTCTAAGTATGAATTTTGAAGTTCCAAAGAATGAATTCAGCCCGTCTCTCTGTAAATATGAGTTAAACCCATTTGACTTGGGCTATGGATGATGCTTGTTTATGCTAAAACTTTGTGTGAAGCTTCGTTGTTGGTGCAGAGTTTGAATATTTGGAGGTTTAGTTTATATAATCGCAGCTCTTGTGGGAACTTGAAGTTGTTGATTAATGCTTAGTTGCGATTTGGGAAAATTAATAATAAGAGTAAAAGCTTCAAATATTACACAATACATGCATAGGAATATGTAGGTTTGTGTTCGCTAAAATGCCTAAGAGAGTTGTCAATGGAGCTGGATCTAATTTAAATTTGGACATAGGAATATGTGGAATTAAATGAGGGAAAGCTATCTCACCTATTTTGGGAAATCTAGCTGAGAACATAAATTTGGCTACAATTTACTCTGTGCTGTTGCGATGCTATAGCATACCATTCTGAAGCAAGCTGATTCCATAGCCTAAGTCTTTCTACTATTTGATTAAGAAATTGTCAAGTCTTCTCGTATCAATCATCCATTGTTTTTCTAAATCCCCAATTTAATTGCTGTTATTTTTCCATTTAAATCATGCCTAGATTAATCAAACCAACCAACTCATTTTCCTCATCAATTAAATCAAGTTCAGTGTTTGTGCACCTTAACCCCTTCCCTGTGGATCGATATTTGGAGGATACTCTGTTTTATTACTACTTGTGACAGTGTGCACTTGCACTAGTGTGTTTCACAAACAAACAAGTTTTTAGCACCGTTGCCGGGGAAGGCGGTTAAGTTGTTGCTATTCAATTCGCTTGGTTTATTGATTTGATTTTATTGCATTTTATCTAAAAAAGAAGAGTAATAAGTGTGTTATTTGTTTAGGTGCTGCTGGTGTATGAAACAATAGCCTGTCCCGGAGATATTTCTATTTGATTATGAAATTGAAAGGACCTTTCGGAGAAACAGGAGAAGGCAACGAGTGCGAAGAAGAGTTATGGTTGCTCCCGCTAATGAAAAGATACCTCATGATGTTGTCTTTCAGGCCATAACATGCGGCCTGTAATTGTGGATGATTATGCCGATGTGATACGTAACATGCGGCCTGTAATTGTGAAACCAGAAATTGGAGCTCGGAAATTTGAACTCAAGCTGGTGATGTTCTAAATGTTGCAATCCATTGGTCAGTTTTGGGGGATAGCTACCGAGGACCCACATTTACATCTTCAATCATTTCTAGAAGTCTGTGATTGCTTTATGCTTGATGGCGTGACTGACGATGCTCTGCGGTTGAAACTATTCCCGTGCTCTCTACGGGTCCACAAGAAAGCATGGCTGGACTCCTTGCCGTTGGAGTCAATTCGGACCTGGGATGAGCTTCTTTAGGTGTTCTTGACCAAGTATTATTACCCACCTACAAAGAACACATAGTACAGATTGGATATTATTTCATTCAAGCAAGGAGACGAGTCGGTGAGTGAAGCTTGGGAACGCTATAGGGAGCTGTTGCGAAAGTGCCCCCAGCACGGTATTCCGCACTGCATCTTGCTTGAAACATTCTATAATGGGTTGTACCCCGATTCCCGGACTTGGTTGGATGGATCTGCAAATGGAGCTATTCTGTCCAAGACATACACCGATGCTTATGAGATACTCGACAGAATTACTAAAAATAGTGGTTGATGGTCAACACCACGGAAAATACTCCACAAGGTTGCTGGGATAAGTGATGTGGATCCACTTGAGTTTATTATTGCACAAATTGAAGTGTTGGGGACTACGCTGAAATCAATTGAGAAAAATATTGTTGTTGGAGCAGTGAATCAGCAAGATGTGGTTCAGCAACCCCAGGTGCTGTTGCAGCATCAACCGGCTGTTAATCAGATTGTGGCAAAAGTATCTTGCATTTATTGTGGGGGAGCTCACCAATTCGATGATTGTAGATTCAACCATGAGTTGGTTAATTACATTGGACAGCATGGGGGAAGCAAGAACTATCTTGTAGGGTTTTCCCGTGAACCGAATCCCCAAAACCAAACTGAACCGAATCAATTTATGGATTTTATGCATAATTAAATACAAGATAAATCCTAGCATGCTCCTATGTATTTAATTACCAGAATTATGGATTGAGGAATTACCTTTATTCCGTCGAGTCTGAACAGATCTTTTGCGTTTGAATTTCCAACTTGAATTCAACCACGCAATCCGATTTTATCTGCGGAATCAGAAATTAGAAATCTAATTTCATAGAATAAAATCGAAAATAAATGGGAAGAAAGAAATTTGTTGCTCTCCAGATTAGATCTTCAGATCTGTATCCCGGTGCTGTTCAGATCTACTACTGGTGAGGACTCCGTAGATCTGTGGTTTGAGCAGGACCAGAATCGAAATTCTCCTCCCTTTTGAAACAGGATCGGCGCCCCTCTCTCTCTCTCCTAGATTTAGTGTGTTTCAACTATGTTACAACTTATGAGAGAGAGCTGTCTATTTAAAGACCTAGGATTGTAAACCCTAATGGGCTCCTGGGCTCAATTCAGCACACTTTCCTTGGGCCAAACCTGGGACCTAATGCAAATAATAAAGTGGCCTATAAATTAATTAATTCCCATGTCCACAATCAAGGACACAATTAATTAATTAATCTTAATTCTTTTTCACCACAGAATTAATAGTGACCTACCCCTTTATTACCACGTTATGAGAACGAGCTGCATTAATTGAGAATCCCCATATTTTAGGTTACCGGACATCCATTAATTAATCGGAGCCTCTGACAAGCTCTAACTACAATTAATTATTATCTTATTATTCCTGAGTAGTACCACTCAAACCTTATCACTAGTGCCAGAGCTTAATCAGCTAGCAGGACTTTGCCACGATGAATGTTATTGAGGTCCTCAGGGAATGTCCCCATCCTATTACTCGGATATGGTTACCTAAACCCAGTCTCAGGCGGTACTACACGAACTTCTATTACCCAAGATGCGGATATACGAGCACGTTACTTAAGCTCTCCACCATAGCAAGTCAAAGCAACAGTCAACCCGTGCAAACCCCTGAACCTTTGTTAAGGTTTGGACTCAGTCAATATAACGAGATCTTGTATTCGCTGATGTCAGATAGACGAATACATCTCATTGTGGTCCATCAATAAGCCACCCCTGCGTACCAGCATGTCAAGTAACCAAGACAGACTACTTATTCCGACAATGTCGCAGCCATCCGGACCGACGTATCCTCATACGCTGTCTCGGCTGTGATCAGGTTTATGTCTCACTAGGTCAAGTGATCATACTGTCTTCTTCGATATATAACACGTCGTATGATCATCCCTATCAGTGAGACAAGTGGATACCATTGTTCATACATGTAAGATTGTTAACAGATAGGAGAAATAAACTGTTGTATACTCATTATAATAAATGCTTTCAGTATACAAAACCCATCATATCTGTACTTGAATACTTATAATCCCGAGTGGAGGAATCACCCGCACTTTTCTTGGTCCACACCACAGCAAGAAGCTAGAGAAGGATCAAGCCACCAGCAGCAAAATCAAGTGGCTTCACCCGATTACCAGAGGCTTCAGTTGGAGCAGAGACCTTTCCAGCAGCCAATGCAACATCAATTGATGCAAGTGCCACAGCAAAGACAAAATCAACATCAGCAAGGTGGGTCGATTGAATCCTTATTAAAAGATTTCATGGCGCAGAATGAAAGCAAAATACGGACCCAAGAGAATATTACTCAGAATCAAGAGGCATTTCTTAAAAGTCAAGCAACTGTGTTGAGAAATCTGGAGGTCCAAATGGGACATCTAGCTGTAGAAATGAAAAATAGGCTTCAATGATCACTGTCAAGTGATACGGTAAATCCACGAAGAGAAGGGAAGGAGCAATGCAAGGCAATGGTATTAAAGAGTGGAAAGACGATTGAAGTGGCAACACCTGTAACAGAGGACAAATTTAATGAGCCCACTTCAATCCAAGAAGAAGAAAACAAGGTGGAATCTGAAGTTGAGAAGGTAGTAGAAACACAACATGCTGTTATAGATGCTGTAGCACCGAAGCAACTAACTGCTACTCGGAAACATCAAATACCACCACCTTATCCGCAAAGATAGAAGAAACAAAAAGAAGAGGTCCAATACAAAAAGTTTTTGGATGTATTGAAGTCGTTGCATAGTAACATCCCGCTGGTGGAAGCATTGGAGCAGATGCCCAATTACACCAAATTCTTAAAAGATATTCTATCATGGAAGAAAAGTTTGGGGGAGTTGAAAACTGTGGCACTCACTGGTGAGTGCAGCACGATGGTGAGCAGTAAAATACCTAAAAAGCTCAAAGACCCGGAAAGTTTCACTGTGCCATGTACAATTGGAGAACAAGATGTTGGGCGTGCACTCTGAGATTTGGGGGCGAACATTAATCTAATGCCCCTATCAATTTTTAGACGGCTTGGAATTAGAGGCGCTCGACCCACCACTGTCACATTGCAGCTTTCTGACTGATCCACAGTGCGTCTGGAAGGCACTCAAGGTGAGCAAGTTCATTTTCCCGGCTGATTTCATCATTCTAGATTATGAAGCTGATGAGGAAGTCCTAATTATTTTGGGGCGACCATTTCTTGCCATGGGAGGAGCGTTAATTGATGTCCCAAATGGGGAATTAACCATGAGAGTGAACGGGGAACAAGTTACTTTCAATGTTTTCCAAGCTATGAAGCTCCCAGATGGTGAAGAAGGATGTTTACTAATTGATGTTGTAGATTCGCTGGTAGCTGAGACAAGATTGGAGGAATGTTCGCCAGAAGAGCAAGAGGAAGAGTGTGCTATAGCAGTGGATCTGGAGTAGCCAGAGATATGCAACAAAGTAGTTTTCGAGTCACTAAAAATTGGAGAGCAGGAATTCAAGGTCCCTGAATCATCAATTTTAAATCCACCAAAGTTGGAGCTGAAGTCATTGCCTTCTCACTTGAAGTATGCTTATTTGGGAGAGCAGGAAACATTGTCGGTTATTATTTCTGCTAGTTTGAGTGCTGAACATGAGGAGCAATTGCTTGCGATGCTGAAAAATTACAAGCGAGCTTTTAGGTGGACAATAGCTGATATACGGGGAATTAGCCCTGCTCTTTGCACTCAACAAAATCCTGATTGAAGAGGGGTATTCTGGGTCTGTGGAGCATCAAAGGAGATTAAGCCCAATCATGAAGGGAGTAGGGAAGAAGGAAGTCATCAAATGGCTTGATGCTGGGATTATTTATCCCATTTATGATAGCAAATGGGTCAGCCCGGTACAATGTGTGCCGAAGAAGGGTAGAATGACTGTATTAATTACCAGAAGCTTAACAAGGCAACAAGGAAGGACCATTTTCCCTTGCCGTTTTTGGATCAAATGTTGGATAGGCTAGCTAGGAAGGCCTACTACTGTTTCTTAGATGGCTATTAGGGCAATCACGAGATCAGCATTGCCCCAGATCAAAAGAGGACTACTTTCACATGCCCATTTGGCACCTTTGCTTTCCAGCGCATGCCCTTTCGCCTGTGCAATGCTCCAACAACCTTCCAGCGGTGCATGATGACCATTTTCACTAAAATGGTAGAATATTCATTTGAAATTTTTATGGTGGACTTCTCGATGTTGCGGGAATGTTTTGAGGATTGCCTCAGAAATCTAGAACAAGTATTGTAGAGGTGTGAAGAGACCGACTTGGTGTTAAATTGGGAGAAGTGTCACCTAATGGTGCAAGAAGGGATTGTGCTTGGGCACAAAGTTTTAACTAAAAGAATTGAGGTGGATGCTGCCAAGGTGGCAGTTATCGAGAAAATGCCACCACCAACCTTAGTCAAAGAAGTTCAGAGTTTCTTGGGCTACGCCAGTTTCTACCGTCGTTTTATTAAGGACTTCTCCAAGATTGCTAAACCACTCTGCACCTTGCTGGAGCACGACCAAAAGTTCGAATTTTCAACAGAGTGTTTGGCTGCATTTGAGCATCTAAAGAAGGCACTGCTAACGACACCTGTTATTCAAGCTTTAGACTGGAGTTTGACGTTCAAAGTGATGTGCGATGCGAGTAATCATGCTGTTAGTGCTGTGCTTGGGCAGAGGAAAAACAAAAATTTTCACTCCATCTATTATGCCAGCAAGGTGCTGGACAACACGCAGCTCAACTATACTACAACTGAGAAAGAACTTCTAGTTGTGGTCTTTGCATTTTACAAGTTTCGATCATACTTGGTGGGAGCGAAGGTGACTGTGTATACGGATCATTGATAAGCTCGTTTTTCTACTCTCTTATCGCATTGTTTCTCTTTTCTTTTATGCATTTTAGGTTGTTTTCTTGAATAAATTGAGCATGAGTATATATTAGAGGGTGTTATGCTTGTCATGGTAAGATTTCGCAGGTTTTAGGCCAAATCCAATGGAAACCTGTACCGAAAGCAGCAGATGTTCAAAGAAACAGTCAAGACTTCTTCCACAGATAGAATCTGAGATAATGGATTATGTCATTTGAAAGATCTTTGAGTTAGCTTTCCAATGCAACTAGAATCGGGTCAATCGGAGTTCGGGAGTGAAAGTTATGGCCAAAACTGTGAGACTGCGCAGAAGGGTCGAAAGTGGCGAAATTGGTCTCTGTTTCGACCGAGTTGAAGGCCATCTCGACCGGGGCAGATCCATCTCGACCGGGGCGAGCTGTTTTGGTGAGATTTTCACATATTTTGGGCGAGAATTGCTTGGGATTCAAATCATACATCAATTTGGAAGCAATGAAGACCCCAAAAGGGAAGTTTCAACCAAGAAAATCATTCCTTTTGAAGCCATCAATTCAAGAAGGAAATTCCTACCATCCAAGGCCTCAACCTTACTACTATATAAACTCTTGAATAGCTCAGAATTACGGTGGTCCAGTCCCTGTTTTTGTTCCACCTTCTACACATTGTTCTATCTTTAATTTTCTGTTTTCACTTTATGTTTTTGAGAATTCCTCTTTAGTTTTTGTTGAACCTTTATTGTTTTTAATGCAATCTTTAATTTTCCCTGCAATGTTTATTTTCAATATGTTAGGCTAGAACCCTAAACATGTTCTAGGGTTTCTCCATCTGTGATGCATGTTTTGATTCAATAATTCAAACCCTTTAATTGGTTTAAATCCTATGTTTTGTTTTAAGTCTATTCTCATAGAAAGATCGAGAGATGAAGATTGAGGTAGGGTACAGTTATTAATCGAAGGACCGAGAGGTGAAGGTTAGTAATAGGAAGTTAGGGTTTAATACTTTTGATTATATGTCCGACCAAGAAGATTTCAATCGTAGGAAAAATATAATCTTTATTGAAATTAATTAACTTTGTGTGTTTTTGAAACCGAGAGGAGATTACCACTAGTTAATGATTTAGGATTTAATTGCCCGACCAAGGAATTGAGTCCACACTAAAATATCTTTTCTGGGTTTGAATATTTGTTTCTTGCATGTTGATCAGATTGGTAGATTTCCCTAGAATTTGTGCTTTTTAATATTTGTTTTTTTCCTTTAAGTTACTTGTTTTGAAAACCTCCAAACCCAAAAATTGATTTGCCTAAACAAAAGTTCTGAAAACCATATTCAGTACATGATTCTCCTTCGTTGCACTATCCCTGTGGGTTCGACAACCTTCGGGTTCTATAAATGTATTTGCCCTTTGCTATAATTTGTGTGCAGATTTAGCATCGATCAATCATTCAGCCATTCGATATTTGCTAGAAAAGATGGATGCAAAACTAAGATTAATTTGGTGGGTGTTGCTGCTTCAAGAATTCGATCTCGAAATAAAGGATAGGAAAAGAAATGAGAATCAAGTCGCTGACCATTTTTCCAGACTGGAAGGAGCTGCAAGCAGCAAGTGCAACCCACCCATTAACGAGGGGCAGCAACTGAAGAGATGAAGCGGTAGCAACTGAAGAGATTTTATCATGATGTCAAATTTTATTTTTGGGATGAGCCATTCCTGTACAAGCTTGGTCCTGATGGAGTGATGCGAAGATGTGTTCCCGAATATGAAAAGCACGTGATTTTGGCAGACTGCCATGCTGCAGCATAAGGAGGGCACTTTGGAGGGCAGCGAACAGCAGCAAAAGTGTTACAATCAGGTCAATTTTGGTCCTCTCTTTTTAAGGATTCTCATGAGTTTGTTAAAGCATGTGATAGGCGCCAGTGAGTTGGGAATCTGAGTGCCAGACTCAAGATACACTTGAACAACATTCTAGAGGTTGAATTGTTCGATGTTTGGGGCATCGACTTCATGGGACCCTTCCCTCCCTCTTTTGGTAACCTCTACATTTTGGTGGCCATGGATTATGTCCCCAAGTGGGTTGAAGTTGTGGCTTGTCCAACCAATGATGCTAAAACAGTCATCCTTTTCTTACATAAGCATATCTTACTCGGTTTAGAACCCCTCGAACCTTAATAAGTGATGAAGGTTCTCACTTTGTCAATAAAGTTTGGCTGGATTTTTGGCTAAGTATAGTATCAGGCATAAGGATGCTACTGCATACCATCCACAGACAAATGGTCTTGCTGAACTGTCTAAACAGGAAATCAAAGTCATCTTGGAGAAGATGGTTAACACCAGTAGGAAGGATTGGTCTCAACACTTGAATGATGCCTTATGGGCCTACAGAACAGCATTCAAAACTCCAATTGGGATGCCACCATATCGACTGGTTTCTGGGAAAGCTTGCCACCTACCATTGGAGATTGAACACAAAGCATTTTGGGCATTGAAGAAGCTGAACATGAATTTGCAGGACGCTGGGAAGGCGAGGTTCTTGCACCTGAATGAGCTTGATGAGCTCTGACTGTTCTCATATGAAAATGCAAAGTTTTACATGGAAAAGACAAAGCGCTGGCCTGACAAGCGAATTGTGCCTCGCTCACTGCGAGAAGGCCAACAGGTTCTACTCTTCAATTCAAGGTTGAAGCTCTCCCCGGAAAGCTCGAGTCTCGTTGGTCTGGCCCTTTCACAATTGGCAAGGTATACCCATTTGGAGCTGTTGATCTCAAGGAGGAGAAATCAGGGTGAATATCCAAGGTCAATGGGCAGAGGGTCAAGGAATATTATGGTGGAACTCTCAATTGGGAGAAAGCTGCCACTGCCCTACAGGATGCTTGAGCACGAGGTACCCATTGTCTGCTTTGGCGGACCATGGTCTCCTTTGTACATTTGTTAATTGCTTTCTTTAATTCTTCCTAGAGTAATTTTGCGGTTTTTGTTCCTTTATTTCTCTTATTTCCTGGTTCCATGCATGTTAGCTATTAGACTTTTGCCTTCCGTTCATTAAATTCTAGTACTTATGATTTACTTGACTTACTTGATGGATTGGCTGATGATACACGAGGTTGATGTATTTCAGGAGATATTAGTGATTGCTGAAGTTGGGAGTTGTACGTCCCAAGTTTGGGCATGTGTGAAGAGGCAGTAGGAGAAGGGAGTGTTGATGTTGGTTTGAAGAAGTTCTCTCACCCAGGTTCATAATTTCTTACAAGGCACTATCTGAGGTAAATCACTTTTTCATAATCTTGTAGTAACTTGGGTTCTTTAATGTTGGGACTCCCGTTTTGATTCTTAACTTAAGGCAGCCCAACAAAATCATATATAGTGATAATAATTCCATGTTAATTTAGTAGTGGCCCAAGTATTTAATCCATGTTGTAATCTTGGGCCTGGTTTGTTAATTTCTCGGCCCACTTGCTTAAAAAAAATAAATTGAAATGTTAATTTCCCCTTTCCTTGTTTTTCATAATAATAAAATAAATAAAGCAAATTAATGATATAAAAAATGAAAAAATGATTAGAAAATCGAAAATGGGGGAATAATGGAAGTTGAAAGGTCGGCTTCTTTTATTTCTTCTCCAAAAACCTTTCAAACTTCCCACTTCTTCCCTACCGCCGTGTTCGCCAGCCGGAGTCTTCCCATTTTCGTTGCCACCTATTCCCTCGCCGTCAATGTGTCTTGTTCACATCATCGCTAACTCGGTAAGTCTTCGTCCACCTCCTTCGCTTGATTCGGTTTCAGCCCCGCTGTTAATGTGCAAATTTTGGATGCCGGTGTAGTTGTTGAGTCTATTTCTGGTGTGTGTCTTCTTCGTGCTTTGTGGATTTTGCAGATAGGTATTTTTCTGTGCTTAGTTCGTGATTTTAGGGTTTAGGTGTCGTTACTATTTGTCATCCGGGTTTCCCTGCATTCTCTTGCTCTTGTAGTCTTGTTGTTCTCAATACTGTATTTTTGCAACTATGGGAATCGAAGTTCTAAATGTTGAAGGCTCTTACTTGCTTGCGGCACCTGTCGTGCCCCTTCTATTTTTGCTGTGTGGATGTTGTCCTAATACTGTCCGCATGCTCGTTGTGGTGACTCCTTGCCCTTGGGTGTTTGAGTGTGTTGGTCTTTCTACCTTTCTTGATGTGCCTATTTGGTTTGTGGGTTGTCCTGCATTCTTTGCTGGTGTATGCATGCTGGGGAAAATAAGAGTTTCTTGTTGCTTTATTTGCACAAGGGGTGTTGTTTAATTTCCTTGGGTACTTTTAAATGCCAGGCTACGACCTGTTACCCTTTCGTTCTTGGTGTCTCATTTGGTGGAATGCTGTGTTTTAATTCTGCTGACCTCTGCACAGAACTCTTGTTATCTCTTGTTGTTTCCTCCCATGTGCTCAATTGGTGTGTTTTTGATGTGCAGGCAACCAGAGATGGCTCCGAAGAAGGCTTCAAAGCTTGCTGCTGCAAGAACGGGCAAGAGCAAAGTCACAAGCACGGGAAAGGCTAAATCTCCACCCCTTACACAAAACCCACCCTCATCCGACTCTCCCACCACCTCACCTTCATCTCCCTCTACTACTAGCACTCGACTGACCCGGGCTTCTGCTGCCTCGGTCTTGGTGCAACTGAAATCCAACCTTACTGTTACTCCAGAGGAAGTACCTCCTACCACCAAACAACATGCAACCAAAAAGACTGCCACTTCCAAGAAATCGAAGACTTCCACCCCTGTTCCACCTGACCCTTCTGTACATACTAAAACACCGCCTCAGGCTCCCGAAATTTCCCCTACTACGGATTCTATTCCATCACTGCCCCCTATCCATGAACAACCACCTGTAACTGTTGATGCTGCTCTGGATGCTCCAGCATCCTCTGAACCAACCCCATCACTTGCTCCTATTGTTGACAAAGGGAAAACCAAAGCTACTGCATCCGATCACATCCCACTTTCCACTGATCCATACGGTTGCTGACACTAGTGCTGTTGCACCATCTAATTCGGCTACAACCACTCCCACCAATAAGAAACGGGGCAAGAAAGTTTCTAAGAAGCCCGTGTCTAAGAAAAAAAGAAAGTTGGTCACTGATCCTCTATGCTATCACAAGCCGAGTTTGATGCCCTTCCTCGCCAGGCTGCATCTACCTCTGAGGAGCGTTGGGCTTACTTTATGTCTAAGCAATTGGTTCTGGAAAAAGGTTTCGATTTGGAATCTGAGTTGTTAACGGAATTTGTGGAGTCAGTCGATGATTTCCAAGATTGGGAGGAGTTTGCCCAACCTCAACTTGCTCCAATCATTGATGTGGTTCGTGAGTTCTATGCCAATATCAACACCGAAAATGAGGAGGTACATGAATCCGTGGTGGTGAACCCTTTGATCTACTCGAGGGTATGCGTCACCCTTCACTTGAATTGCTGAGGGAAGTTTTGGCCGTGGCTGCAAAGCCTAGCACTGCTTGGACGATTCCCATCGACCCAACGGGGCATATTCTCGGTAAAGATCTCAAGGGAGACACACATATTTGGATGCACTTTGTGAAAAGAAGGATTTTGCCCACCACACATGACACACTTGCAATGAAGGATCGGGTTCTCTTGGTTGCTGCCCTACTGTAATCGGAGACTGTGGATATCGCTCCACTCATCCTCTCTTTCATTATCTGCTGCAGTCAAAGGGTCGTTCAAGGTCGTTTGTTTTTTCCATCTTAGATCTCGCAGGTTTGTTGTCGTGCTGGGGTGCCAATTTTGCCGACTGAAGCACGTGACCACGGAGCCACCGATGTCAACATTATTGGCTTGCAGTATTGCTATGCTAGCCATGACTCTCCAACACCGTCTCAGCCCCCGAAAGCCCGCCGTAAACCTACTGCTGCTCCGACCCGTTCTTCACCAGCTGAAGTTGAGGAAGATTCTGACTCGGTGCTTACCGAGCTTCGACTGCTTTGTGAGCAAGTTGGCGCTATCTAGGCCGAGGGCTGCAAAAGCTCGAGGTTGATCAAGCTCATGGACGACCGCCTGATCAAGTTTCTGAAGAACGTGAAAGTGGGAGTTCCACCTGCCGAGTAATAGCTCCTTGTGGTTTATTCCTCCTCTCTATCTCTCTAAAAATAAAAAACCTAATTATACTTTATTTAATTCTGCTATTTATTTTAATAGGTCTGTACCTAATACTTTTATACTTTGGTGATGTTGATGTGGTGCGGTGGTATTTTGTTTCGTATGTTATGGTCAACTCATTTTCGCTTTAGTTATCTAGTCTTCTTATGTCTTTTGTTGTTGGTCTTTCGATCTCTGCTGCTCTGCTCCGTTCGATGATTATTTCTTTTTTGTTTCAATATTCCTTGTAGTTTGCGTTGTTGATTTGTTAAGTCTCATCTCAAGATTCTTCCTTAGGTTTAATTTTTTAATTCTTGACGTGTTTTCCATCTGATCTCGTAGTTTGGATATCTTTGTTTTGAAAACTTCATTACGTGCCCGATTTATTGATTTTTATTGGTTCTCTGCTTCAGTTTCGCGAGTGTGATTGTTTACCTTCAATTACTTGAAGTTGCCTTGAGGCGAAATCTGATTTTATACAATTTTGGATATGATATAGGCCTTCGTTGATTTATTTTGAGTCTTTATTGTTTCTTTCATTTTTAATTAACCCTTGTTCCATATTTGTGCCTTAGCATTGAATTCTTTCTTTCCCTATCTTTATATGCCATCTTTTCTTTTATTTTATTAACCCTCATCGTGCGCACTTTAGTGAGTTCGGCCTTTCGACATTGAGGACAATGTCCGTCCTTAAGTTTGTGGGGGTGTGCTTCCGTTTCAAGTTAGTTTTGGGTTCATTTTGAATTTGTTTAATTCCGAGTCGTGTATCTCATTCCTTTTCATTTGTTGGCGTGTAAAAACAAATAAAAAAAGAGAGAAAAAAATCGAGAAAATTAAAAGTAAAAGAAAAACGAAAATAAAAAATGAGAAAACTCGAAAAGAAAAAAAAAGATGGAAAGGAAACATGTGTCGAAAAAAAAAGGAAAAATTGAGAGGAAAATTAAAAAAAAAGTGTGAAAATAAAGGAGGAAATTTTGGTTTTTGTTTTTGTTTTTGTCATTTTATTTTATGTAACAATAGGGGCAGTTTTCTTCTCACTTAGGGTTGTAGTTCTAATTGTTCAAGTCCTCCAAATAAGTGGTAGAACTTTCTAGTGCTCTCGATTTAGTCACTCAGTCTAAATATTCCCTACCTTAATCTTAGCCCACATTACAAGCCAATAAAGTCCTTTTGATCATTGGTGGTGTAATTTCCATTAGTGGAGAGGTTGCTATGAGTAGTTTGAAGTCAAAATGAGTAAACATGATGATCATGAGCATTACTTAAGTGGTGGAGCTGATTTTGATCAATTTGAATTGGTAATTGTAATGATGTGCTGTGTTGTTTTGAGATTCAGATGCTGAAGCATGATAAAAATGAGATGCTAAACTAGTAACAAGAGTCTTGAGATGATTTGATGCTATTTTGATGATTGAACCCCAAGTCTTTTTCAAACTATGCTGAGAGTTGCAGGAGCATGAGCTAGCATGACCGGAATTCCAACTTGTTTATCTTTTGAGTCGGTTTATCTCTTTTTGTTGCTCGAGGATGATCAACGAGCTAATTTTGGGGGGTGATAACTCTTGTAAAAAGAGTTATATTCTCTTGATTTTAGTTTATTTTGGAGAGCATTTCATTTATGTTTAGTCAAATAAATGTCGAATTGGTCTAGTATTTAGGTGTTAGTGTCTTTTTATGTTTATCTACTATTTTAGACTAAATAATACTTTTTTTGGAGGGTTTGGAGTTGAAAACCCCGTGCAGGAAATTCCTACTTTTAAAGCTTGTGCTGGAGCATGGAAATGATGCTATATAGCATGGCGGGTTGGGCAGGTCTTTAGTCAACTCGAGTCAAAGCAGCGGGATGACGTGGAAAATTCAGTTAGCTGAGCTGAGAAGTGCAAAAAAAGCTGAATTTCATCCACTTTCTCCTAGGATAGTTTGGGAATAGAGCTAAAAGAGGAAACCTAAAAATTGGAGGAGGTATAAATACTCTTTTTGGAAGAAAGAGGAGAGCTGCTCTTTTTGCAACAACACACTTCGAAGAGAGAGATTCAGCTGGAGAGAAGGAGATTCAGCTGGGGGGGAAAAGAAATGGAAGGAGAAGAGAGTATTTGAGCTGCATCTTCACCACCGAAGAGAAATCAGCTGGAGGTTGAGGAATCATTTCTCTTGCTGCTCGATCGAGGGGGGGGGGGGAATTATTATCTTCATCCTTTTTATCTTTGATTTCAAATTCTAAGTATGAATCCTAAGTTCCAAAGAATGATTTCAGCCCCTCTCTTTGTAAATATAAGCTAAACCTATTTGGCTTGGGCTATAGATGAAGCTTGTTTATGCTTAAACATTATGTGAAGCTTCGTTGATGGTGCAGAGTTTGAATATTTGGAGGATTAGTTTATATAATCGCAGCTCTTGTGAGAACTTGAAGTTGTTGATTTATGCTTAGTTGAGATTTGGGAAAGTTAACACTAAGAGTAAAAGCCTCAAATATTACACAATAGGAATATGTAGGTTTGTGTTTGCCAAAATGCCTAAGAGAGTTGTCAATGGAGCTGGATCTAGGGGGTGTTTGGTTGGTGGGTTTCGGAATCGGGGAATGGAATGATTCCGAAACCCACCGTTTGGTTATCGGGTATCATTCCCGTGGGAATGAGTTGATTCCCAAAAACTTGGGAATCCCCATTCCCCCATAATTTGGTGGGTTTGATTCCATTCCCAAATTTTATGCCTAAATTTGTTTTTTATATTTAATTTTTAATTCCTATAATATTAGTATTAAGATAATAATATTAGATTAGTAATTATATAATAATAATAATATTACTATAAAATATTATATTAATTATGATGTCATATAAAATTATAATTAATATATAAATATATTATTATATAATCTTAATTATAATATAAAATATTATTATAATTATATTTTATTAATATTAGCAAATATATTATAATAATTATACATATATATAATTTAAAATTATATATTAATAATCTCAATCTAATTATATAATTATGATATCATTATAAAACATTATAGTAATTATGATACTATATGAAATTATAATTAATATATAAATGCTTTATTATATAATTTTAATTATAATATAAAATATTATTATAATTATAAATAATTATTATATTTAGTAATATAAATAAATAAAATATTATTTTAATTATATATTATTATTATATTTAGTAATATTAGTAAAATAAATAAATATATATAGTATCTTTTAATTATATATTAATAATATTATTATTATTATAATATTAATAATATAATTTAAAATTATACTAATCTTAATATATTTATATAATTATGATGTCATTATAAAATATTATATTAATTATGATAATATATTAAATTATAATTAATATATAAATGTATTATTATATAATCTTAATTATAATATAAATATTGTTATAATTATATATTATTATATTTAGTAAAATAAATAAAAAATTTATTATGTAATATTATTTGAACTATATATTATGAATACTATTATGATTATAATATTAATAAAATTATACTAATTATTTAAAAATATATTAATCATGAAATTATAATTAATATATAATCGTATTATTATATAATATTAATTATAATATAAAATATTGTTATAATTATATATTATTATATTTAGTAATAATAGTAAAATAAACAAATAAATATATTATATAATATTATTTTAATTATATATTATTAATACTATTATTATTATTATTATTTTAATATTAATACAATTATATTAATTATTTTAAATTAGTCATTTAACAATAATATAATTTCAAATAAATATAAAATATTATTTTAATTATATATTATTATTCATATATATTTAATATTATTTTATTTTTATTATCAAATTAATTATTATTATTATTATTATTATTATTATTATTATTATTATTTCATAATATATGAACTTAAATAATTTAAAATGATTCCAAACCCATCTTATATACCAAACATCTTTATTGGAATGTTTAAATCCATACCCATTCCCTTTACTATCAAACCCATACCCATACCCATACCCATAGTGATTCCGACACTTATACCAAACGCCCCCCTAATTTGAATTTGGACATAGGAATATGTGGAATTAAATTAGGGAAAGCTATCTCACCTATTTTGGGAAAACTAGTTGAGAACATAAATTTGGCTGCAATTTACTCTGTGCCGTTGGAATGCTATAACATACCATTTTGAAGTAAGCTGATTCCATAGCCTAAGTCTTTCTACTATTTGATTAAGAAATTGTCAAGTCTGCTCAAATCAATCATCCCCTATTTTTCTACATCCCCTGTTTATATAATTGTTGTTATATTTCCATTTAAATAATGCCTAGGTTAATCAAACCAACCAACTTATTTTCCTCATCAATGAAATCAAGTTAAGTGTTTGTGCACCTTTACCCCTTCCCTGTGGATCAATACTCGAAGGATACTCTGTTTTATTATTACTTGTGACAGTGTGTACTTGCACTAGTGTGTTTCACACACGAACAGACCAAAAGCTTTGTATGACCAGAGTTTGTGTGATGGGATATCTAGCATATATGCTGTCAAAGCATCCTGATAAGCTAGAAGAAAGGTGCAAGCTGATAATATTTGTAGGATACCCTAGATAAATGAAAGGTGGTTATTTATATTGTACCGAGGACCCAAAAGTCGTTAGCATGAACG
The DNA here is from genome assembly GCA_026898455.1 of Plectranthus barbatus. NCBI lineage: Eukaryota > Viridiplantae > Streptophyta > Magnoliopsida > Lamiales > Lamiaceae > Plectranthus > Plectranthus barbatus. Next base: position 1,702,211 of record JAPKLW010000013.1, read on the forward strand.
TGAAATTTCTAGAGGATGAGTATATGGAAAACCAGAGAACCAAATGTGACATCGTTTTTTATGAAAATGGAGAAGATGACACATTTACATCAAGTGGGCCCCGTGTAAAAAATAGATGTACCTAGAGCTAGGGTGGAATGAACTAAACAGTCTCTGGTGCAAAGAAAGGAACCACAAAATACTGCACCAACAGCTAATGCAGCGTCGATTGCTTTTCCGAATTTAAGTGTTTTTGGATAAAAACACATGCACATGTTCTTAGGAGAGTTATTGAATATGTTCCTAGAAGACAGACTAGTAAATTCTTTTTCATAGATAGATGATGAGGCTGACAAGGATGCAAACATTTGGCTCAATAGTATGGATCCTAAAATGGAATGCATTGCAACTATGGGTATATACCAGGAATCGGTGCTACCATATGATTTTCAAGCCATAGGGTGCAAGTGGGTATACAAAAGAAAGAAATATTAGAATAGAAAAATAATGACTTTTACGGTCATTTTGGTGGCGAAGGGTTACAATCTAAAAGTTTGCATAAATGTTTCGGGTTTTTTTATATTTAAAGCATTTATTGCAGTGTGTATATATTTCACTGTGTATACATTTCACTTATCTCATACTTTGAAAAAAAATACTTATGAGAACAATGTAATCCTCTTATCTCGTCGATAGGGAGATCATACGGGATGTAGGAGTCGCAAAAGACCATTTTGATCTCTTGACCTAGCGAGATATAAAGTAACAATGTCAATACCGAGACAACATTGAGGATTAGTCTGTTGGTGTAGGTTGCAACGTTGTCGAGAAGAAGTTAGTTATCTTGATCACTTGATATGCTGGTACGTGTGGTTGCGTATTGATTAGACCACAAAGATGTATTCCTCTGTTTGACTTCAGATTAAAAAGAATTTGTTACTTGTTGAGTCTGAATCCTAACAAAGGTTCAGAAGTAGGCACGAGTTATTTGTCACTTTGACTCGCCATCGTGGAGAGCCTAGTTTACATGCTCGTATATCCGCACGAGTTAGATTACCAATTTGAGTAATAGGATTAGAAATACCTAAGGTGCTTAAAGAGGTTCGTCGTACTCAAGTCCTGCAGGTTGATTAAGTTAAAGCACAAATGATAATGTTTGAGCGGTACTAGTCAGGATAATAAGATGTTAATTAATTAGGTGAAGCATGTTAGAAACTCTAATTAATTAAAAAATGTCCGGTAACTTTAAATATGGGGATTCACTGAGTCAATGCAACCCATTCCTTAAAACGTGGTAATATAGGGGTAGGTTAGTATTAATTCTCTGATGGAATGAACTCATCAAAATTAATTGATTATGTCTAGGGTTGTGGACATGGAGATTAATTAATTCAAAGGCCCACTTTAATATTTGCATCAGGTCTCAGGTCTGGCCAAGTATAATTGCTTAAGGGAGCGTATTACGGTTTTAACCCTAGATGTATGAATGGGCCATTCCCTCCCTAGATTTCACAAGTTAAGCCACAACAACTTAAATCCTAGAAGATAGAAAGAGAGAAACAGGGCAGCGCCACTTTCAGTGGGAGAAGAAAAAATTCGACTCTGTCTCGTGCAATGCAATCCAACGGAATCCTAACTAATAGTTGTATTGGACAAGCAAAGGGATACAAATCTGAAGACCTGATCTGGAGGATCAACATGATTTCTAGTCCTTCACTTTTAGTTTGATTTTGAATTAAATTGATTCGTGTGATTGAATTGGACTCAGATTCAACGCAACATAGATTCATACCTTACGGAGTTAAGATATAACAATTGTAATTAAATTCATAGGAGAATGCATAGGGCTATCTATCGAATGAAAATTATTTTGACATCCATGGACTGCGCGGGTTAATGGATCTGTGATTCGGTTCACAATATTAATCCCCACAATTGGTATCATAGCCCGATTCTATTTCATAGCTCAATTGGTAAAATAATTATTCATTTTATGTATGAATGATTATTTTAATTTTTTGAATGGTTTTTTTTTGTATTCCTAGTGGCAACCCATAACTTAAGATGTGATGGTTTATCTGTGTTAGGAACAAATTGTTTTTGTATTATGTTGGTCCCGGATTATCAGGGTATAACTTGGCAGCGGAAAATGTGATTAATCGTTTCTTGCACTCTGCTGGTTACTCAGCTGACTGGGACCTTGTCAGCTGGTAAGTCAACTTGCACTTTGCGTACTCAGCTGACTGGCGACTGGCTCGTCAGCTGGTAGCTCAAGACTTAGAATATATTTAGCCTTGTTTGCACAGTTATATCAGTTTTCAGATATACACCAGCACTTGGGTGCTGGGTTTTAAATCAGTATGAAATGCAGAAAGCTGATAAAAGACAAAGGATTTATAGTGGTTCGATCAACTGATCTACGTCCACTCTCCAGTCGTAGCACTGGAAATTTCACTAAGAGTAATCGGGTACAAGCGTCCTACGATCTATCTCTAGCTGGTGAATGCCTCGTCCACCAGTTCACTAGATCAACCGCTCCCGGCCTTGTCCTTCTTCAACTCTGATCAGCTGGTGGAGAGCGAGCACGTCACTTCAACCTCCACAGCTTCACTGGGTGTTTAGTTCTCCCAAGAACGTATCTTCTCAATACGGCAAAAGCCCGTAATAACTCAAGTGCTGGCTGGCACAAGAGCTGCTGTGAACTTCCTCGGAAGAGAAAGAACACCAAAGAGATCAGTAACTTACAAGCTGGAAGCTTGAAGTCTCGTGTTTGAATAAATCAACACACGGATAGCCTTTAGAAAGGCCTTGAAAGTGTTCTGCTTCTACTTGCTTGAGCGTAATAAATTTGCAGTCTTTCGGTAGGTGAAGAGTATTGAATGTTGGTGGATCCCAGGTATTTATAGCCGAGGGATCCCATTCAAATTTTCTAGCCGTTTGGACACATCCGGAAAAGGTCTCTGTCCTCGCATGTCCTTCAGACGGCGGCAGGTAGGAATTTCCGGAAAGCGCCATGCTTTTGTCCACTTTATCTGACATTGATCTCTTTATGTCAGAACGGCACTATTCATCAGTACGAGGAATCGGAACTGGTGTCTTGAACTGATAGACTTTAAGGTATCCTCCTTAAAGTCATACTCTGTCAGTTAATTCCTCGACGAATCTTCTTTTTGTCTCTAAGACTCTGGGAGAGCGAATCTGGAATTCTGCTGGTAACATCCGACTGGTAGATCATTCTGGTGATCTTGTGCTGGCAGTCTCTGCTGGTGACTTTGCGCTGGCACAATCTAAGTCTACCAATATGTCTGATGTTAACTCTTGGAATCTCCCATGACTGGTGGCTTCACCGCTGGTGAATAGTGTCAGTGAGAACACGTATTATGCTGGTAGGATTTGTCAGCCGCCTGCTGGTGAAATCCTTCCCAACTGGTGAACAGTAGCCAGTCGTTAGCTCTTTCTCATGCTGATGAACAGTGTCAGCACAAGTCTTTGTCAGCCGCCTTCGGATGAGACTTTCCAACTGGTGAACAGTACCAGTGGTAAGTACTTCTCATGCTGGTGAACAGTGTCAGCATGAGTCTTGATCAGCTGCGACTTACAACTCAAAAGACCTAAACAGGACTTTACATTTGAGACTAGAGCTATTCTAGAGACAAACTGACGCTGGTAGGACTTAGGATTTGATCCACCAAAACACCAAAACTAGGATCTAAACAAGTAGCTACTGGGGAAAGGAAACTTAGCCAAATTTCCCAACAATTTCCCCCTTTTTGGTGCGATCAAAGCCTAACCAGCGAGCACTCAGCTGATGAGGAAAGTTACAAAGTATTTCAGGGTTTTACAAAATAAACCTATCAGATCTAAACCCATGAAACCACTTCCTCACATCAGCTCTAACTAAAAAATCTTCCCCCTCAAACCAGGAGAGATATTGCTCGTTTAAAATATGAAAATTGAGATCAGAGCAAAAAGATTTAAAGTGTGTGATACGAGTGCTGGTGCTGATTACACTGGAAGTGTAAGTTCAGCTGGTAAGTAAATACTTAGACAATTTGTTGGACAATGAGAGATTGTCATCAACTTGTCAGTAATCCTTTCATTAATGATGTGGCCATTACAAGTACAGAAAAGATGACTGACTAGTCTAGATACATTTACTTACAACAAAAAAATAGAGAAACAAGACTATGGCTGAGAAGATGATCCTGGTGATTGAGTTCTGCTTGTGAGCGACCTCAGGATCTCAGTGAGCGCTGCCATGTCTTGTCTGCTCTTCTCCCTTTCCTCAGCAGCAATCCTCCTCTCCTCTTCAGCAAGACGAGCTCTCTCAGCCTCAGCACGTGCTCGCGTACTTTCCCCCTCTTGGATCCGCGCCAAAAAGGAGGACACTCCAGCGGTTACAGACTCCATCTGTTGAGCAATTTCAGTGCGGAAGCTGGCGAAGCGCTGGTCCATCCTGGCATCAATAAGTGCAAGAAGCAGGGGGATGGATCTCGGAGATTGGCATTGCTGAGACTTCAATGGAAGAGGAGGGCACATCAGTTGCGGAAGGAGCCGTTGCTGGTTCAGATACAGCTGATTCTTCCATTGGGGCTGGCTCCTCCGCTGGCACTGCAGCTGCTGCTGGTTCCTCTGCTGGTACATCAGCTGCTGCTGACTCCTCTACTGGTACTTCTTCAGCTGGCTCCACTACTGGCACTGCAGCTGGAACTGGCTGTACTTGTTCAACAACGGGTGGGGCTGTGAATTCCACCACTTGCCAGTCCATAGAATTAGGGACGAGATCGCCCGAGATAATAGGAACAGGAGGGACGGCAAGGGTCAGCCACAAACCACGAGAGGGATCCTCCTCTACTAAGTGATCTACCAGCAAAGCGCAGGCAGCCATGTCGAACAATATAGCATTGTAGGGAGGGATCCTCGGGAGGGTAACCAGCACTTTGAGGCGACGGAGCGCGTACGTCAGCTGGTACCCCCGACTGGTGACTTGAAACTGGAGGAAAGGTATCTTGATCCTTTTCTGTGGCGGGAGGCCGGAGCTGCCAGTCAGCTGCCTATACTCAGCGATTTTCAGCAAGCGACGCTTGATCCTCCTTGTAGACAACTGCTGGGGGCAATCAGGATCAGTGCCCATGAAGGCATGAGCCCACTCCTCCTCCGCTCTCCAGTAGCCAAGACCCAGCCTGGCATAGAGGACCGCCCGCTTTTCCACTGTCAGCAGGCGCTGGCATCGGTCAAAAATTTGCCACCTCCTGAACTCCAGACATAGTTCCGAATCCACCCTCCAGAGTCTACGGTAGCTGGATATCATCTCGTCATTGACGGCATTCTCCACCTCCGCCGTGATGTTCTCCGCATACTCATAGAGAGTGGAATTGTAGTATTCCACTGGCTGCAGGGGCAGGCACCAGTCAAAAATCCTTGAGGCATATACCGACTGGTGGGGGAGTCCGCTGAAGGGGATGATGTTGTAGATAGAGAATTCAGGCACCCTGGAATTATAGAATGCCATCTCCCCGCGGTGCTCCCACCGGTGCACCCCTGTCACTCGCAACTGGAAGGTGTCCTCATCAACCAGTTGATGCTCTTGGATGCAGAGCATGTAAGGTCGCCTGTCAGTTCGTGCGCGCCTAGCTGGTGATGAAGAGGATGCTGCTGGTTGCCCGGATGTTGATGTCGAGGCATCTGTAGATCGGGGGCGACTGGCAGGACGACGAGCCTTATCATCAAGGTCTGGGAACAGATCCCTTGGCTCCATCCTCTGCACCATGGAGTAATGTGTCACCTCCTCAGCTGGCTCCTGCTCTGGCTCCTCAGCCCTTGGCTCCTCTGCATCCTCGGATTCAGAACTGACATCCGAGAAGCTCGCCAGTTTTACCGGGGTGGTCGCCCGCACTTCTTCTTCTCCACTGGCACCCCCGTGCGCGGCCAGTGGGTCTTCTTCACCTCCACCACCCCCTTGCGCGGGTGGAGGGACTTCAGCGACCTCCTCCTCTTGGTACTTATCCACAAGGGATAGTACATCCTCTTCAGCACCCATGACCATCAGGCGGTTAAAGGAGTCTTCTGGTAAGATCTCGCCTGGTGCTGGTGCTGGTGGCCTCGCACTTGTGGAAGTGTCGGGCACATCCCACTTGCCCTTGGCCACCTGGTGCAATTGTTTGGCCATTTCCTCCTGACGCCTGGCGTCTTGCTCAGCCTTGATCTTGGCAAATCTCTCATCACGAGCAGCCAACTCCGCCTCTCTCTTCTGCTTGGCAATCAGAGCCCGGAGCCTCGCCTTGGCCTGTTTCTTCTTGACGATGGAGGCGCCCTTCGCTTTCTTCGCCTGTTCCACCATCCGCTGAGCCTGGGTCATAACCCTCTTGCGCTTGCGGGTCATCTTCTCCAGCGTCTCTTCCTCAGTCAGTCCCAGAACGGACTTCTTGACTGGGATGGAGATCTTCCCAGACTCAGGGTCATATGCAACAGCTGACGGTGGCTGCTGGTGCTGGGAAGTCTTGGGCTTCTTGTGGGATGGCTTCTTGGTGACTGGTACAAGTTGTACATCCCGTGGGTGGATACCAGTCGCCTCAGCCACCGCGCCTTCCATGGTTTCGAAGAGAGACTCCGTCTCCAGCTTCCTCTTCAACTGAGCCCTGGCCTCATCAGTCAGTGGGAGAGCCACAACTGGCACTTGCTCCCCCAGGTCTTCTGAGTCCTCCTCAGAAACGACCTCAGCAGGGTCCACTGCTGACTTCCCTTTCAGCCTTCGTGGCTTCTTGTAATCTGGGTGAGGCAGCTTCACCTTCGTGGCTGGTATGAAGTCGGAACCAACCAGCTGTTCCCCCTGATCCACGCCATCACCCAATTCCATCTCCAGGATGTGGCTGATCCTCAGCCCGAAGGATACGGCGTGAGCAAACCGGCCTTCAGTCGGAACAGAGATGTTCCTGTCTACATTTTCCAGCAACCGGCCGAAGAAGAATTCAGCCCAGTTGCCCTCAACCCCGTCGACAAGCGCACACATCACGGAAAATTTGCGCAGGCTCAGCTCGGCGTACGATCCGACCTCACATTGCAGCATGCGCACCACAATGTCGCACACCATCTGCCAGTACTCTTCCATTTCTGACTTCCTCATTCCAGTCCGGAAGACGGTGACTTCTGGCTTCTTCCACTGCGCCCACCTCCTCCGGAATTCCACCGTATCATACTGATGATACGTGGCCACTTCCTCTCCTTCATTCCTCAGCCCGAACAGAGCGGCGAGGTATTCGGCGGTGACGGTGATCAGGTGGCCGAACACCGATGTAGTGAATGACTTCCTGTCGTCAGCTATCACAGCCCGAGCGTAGAACTCGGCTACCATGTGTGGATGGAAAGTTTCGGGTGTCGCTGTCAAGTATTGGCGGAGCTGCTCGCGGTCGACCATCTCCATCAGCTCCGGCCCATGATGCTTTAGGGCTAGCTTCGCGTTCAGAATCTTCTCCTTCTGAACCTGTGCAGTCCTAATCTGCGCGTTAGAGAGCTGTCGCCTGGTCGCCGGCCTGTTCAACTGAACCAATCGGGCGAATGGATATGTGTAATCGATATCTTCGATCTTCACTATGCCAGTATACGTAGGCATATGAGCTTCAGCAACTGGTAAGTCTGGTGAACCAGACGAGGATGATGTAGATTGAGGGTTATCAGCTGGAGGTTGAGAAGATGATGCCATGACTTCAGAAAGATTCAAGATTGAGAGAATTTTGAAAGATATTAGGGTTCTGAAAGTAGGGAAACATAAAGGTTATCCCGAAGGAAGTGATCGGGTATTTATACTCGGGCCATGCAGGATCAGACGTCCAGAATCAACGCTCAGCAAGCGAGGATCGACGGTCATCAGCAGGCCCGGTTCCCTGTGCGACGTGCGCGGTCGTGCTGACGTGGGCTACGCCGTGGAGCTGATGTGGCACGCAGCGATTGGTAGCAACCAAGCGTCGGACTGCGCAGACACTGTGCACATTAAATGTGGCATTAAATGCCGCATTAAATTTTGAGGACTGTACACGCTACTTGGATTTGAACGATCCCGCCTTTTCTAAGACAGCTGGCATGACTGGTCATCAGTAGCATATACCAGTTGAACACTTCCCCCTGTCAGCATGGCCTCCTTACCAGTTGACAACTGGTACTTACGACTGGCTCCCGAGTACTTGGATAAATTGAGAGCTGGGACTCAATTTTTACCAGTCGTGGAAATTCGCCAGTTGTCTGCTGACAACTTGAAAGATTAAGAAAATTGAGAGCTTGGACTCAATTCAATCCGCATAATCTTCTCTTCAGGAAATCCACTCCTCATCATCACTTGGAATTGGGAGCTGGGACCCAATTTCGCTTCAACTGATGGTTTGTGCTGGCTACTTCGGAATGAGAGCTGGGACTCATTTCCTTAGACAATTAAGGGATAAGTTCCGCCAGTAGGAGCCATCAGTGATCTTGAGATACCACTTAAATAAAAACAACGAAGAGCTTGGACTTAGTCGTAATCAGCGTCCTTCAGAAAATCAAGAACAGAATGAGAGCTGGGACTCATTCTTCCTCATCATTGGGGCTCGCATCAATCTCCAAAAGACCGAGTTTGATGCACAACTCCTTGAATCTTGCTTCTGGAAGGGGTTTAGTGAAGATGTCAGCCAGTTGATCTTCAGTTCTGATGTAGTCCACGCTGACATCCTTCTTCTCGACATGATCACGTATGAAGTGATGTCGAATATCTATGTGCTTGGTTATGGAATGATGAACCGGATTCTTCGTGATGCACATAGCGCTGTTGTTGTCGCAATAGATGGGTACACAGCCAGTGTCCACCTCATAATCCTCCAGTTGTTGCTTGATCCAAATAATTTGAGCACAGCAACTGGCAGTGGCAACATACTCAGCCTCAGTGGTAGAAGTGGCAACTGAGTGCTGCTTCTTGCTAAACCAGCTGATTAGCTTGTGTCCTAGAAACTGACACGTACCACTGGTACTCTTTCGATCTATACGGCATCCAGCAAAATCTGAATCTGAATATCCAATGAGTGTAAGCTCATCATTTCTGGGATACCATATTCCAAGAGATTCAGTTCCCTTCAGATATTTCACTATCCTCTTTGCAGCTTCCATGTGTGACCTTTTCGGATTGGCTTGAAATCTGGCACACACTCCGACTGAGTACGAAATGTCGGGTCTGCTGGCAGTGAGATAGAGAAGTGATCCAATGATTCCTCGGTAGATGGTAGGATCAACTGATTCACCTTGCTCATCAAGAAATATTTGACAACTGGTGCTCATAGGTATTCTGAGGGACTTAGTTTTCTCTGGGCAATACTTCTGAATTAACTCCTTCGTATACTTCCGCTGGCTGATAAAAATTCCATCAGCTGACTGCTGGACCTGGAGTCCGAGAAAGTATGTTAACTTGCCCATCATACTCATCTGAAATGATGTCTGCATCAGTTGAGAAAACTTCTCGCAGAGAGTTATATTCCTTGATCCGAATATGATGTCATCTACATAGATCTGCACCATTAGCATGTCACCACCATCCTTGAGAAGAAAGAGAGTCCTATCAATCTTCCCTTTCCGAAATCCATTGCTGGTGAGGAATTGTGACAGCGTTTCGTACCAAGCCCTGGGCGCCTGTTTTAATCCATACAGGGCCTTTCTCAGCTTGTACACTTTGGTGCCTATCTCAAAGCCTGGAGGTTGCTCGACATATACCTCCTCTTTTAGCTCGCCATTCAGGAAGGCGCTCTTCACGTCCATCTGGAACACCGTGAAGCCGTGATACGCTGCATACGCAAGGAACAGCCGTATCGCCTCCATTCTTGCAACTGGTGCAAAGGTCTCATCAAAGTCGATGCCTTCACACTGCCTGTAACCTTTGGCGACTAAACGAGCTTTGTTTCTGACTACAGTGCCAGTTTCATCTCGCTTGTTCTTGAAAACCCACTTGGTGCCAATCACTGACTGATGTGATGGTCTCTCCACCAAGTCCCAAACATTGTTGCGAGTGAATTCAGCAAGCTCTTCTTGCATGGCATTAATCCAATCAGCAGATTCTAGCGCAACTCCTATGGAAGTAGGTTCCATTTGAGAGATAAAACAACTCAGGAGCGCACTGCCGTGTCGAGTCTGGACAGAACCTTCCGGATCACCGAGAATAGCATCAGATGGGTGATCCCTCAGCCATTTGGGAGGACCAGCGACTGCTGGTGCCGGCTGTGAAATAGGTTCTTCTGTCCTGAAGACTGGTGCTTCCACATTTTCACCAGTCGGAACTGGAACTGCAACTGGTGGTTGACCTTCACCAGTTGGAACTGGAATTGCAACTGGTGGTTGACCTTCACCAGTTGGAACTTCTTCATCAGCTCCACTGTCTAACTGGCTTCCTGAACCTTCACCAACGTTGTCAGTATCAGCTGGTACCTCCATTCCAGCTGGTTCATCGTTGTCTTCTGGCTCAAAGATTCCAGTCGAAATTCCCCCTTAATTTTTGCTAGTTCCACTCAGGGAGATTGAGTGTAAGGTCTCAGCAAGGTCATTTGCATCACCGACCCTCTCAGGTTGCTGATGGGCACCTGAGGGAACTGGTTGTGAAGATGATCCAGTCATAGGTCTAGTCGAACTAGTTGGTTGAGCATCGGAAGAATTCCTGCCCAACTGGTCGCTGACATCCTCGACCTCAGGAACATCTTCAGCCAGTTGGCGTAAGGTCCTGCGCACTAAAGTAGCTTCATCAAAAACAACATTGCATGTTATTTCCACAAGCTGGGTAGTCTTGTTAAATACTCTATAGCCCTTGTGAGAGGGATGTCCATATCCGACAAACACACCCTCATCAGCCTTAGGCGAGAAAGCATTTAACTTCGACTTCCCATTATTATGGATATAACATGGTGAACCGAATGCACGAAGATGAGCTATAGAAGGCTTACGACCAAAGTACACTTCGTAGGGAGTTTTCTGGAGTCTGTCGTTGATCCCGCTTCTATTCTGAGTGTAGCAGGCAGTCACCAACGCTTCTCCCCAGAAACTCTGTCCCAAGCCGGACTCAGCCAGCATGGACCGGACCGCTTCTTTCAGCGTCCTGTTCCTA